>LAPY01002092.1:50330-78489 GCA_000970635.1 Eragrostis tef | reverse complement strand
CGGTCGGTTATTAATAAAAATATAATAAAAAATTCGATTAAAAATAAAAAAAATTCCTCGCTGTTGGGTCGCTAGACTCGCAACACAAGTGGGGCCCGCACAACCGTCACGCGCGCGACAGCCCCGCTCCCTTCCACTCTCCCACCAACCGCCGCCGCCGTCGCCCATCTCCCTCCTGCCGGCGACCAAATCCTCCGCCCCCACTTGGAATCGGCAGTACGGCCCTCGATCTACACTTCCCTGCGAGGAATCAACGTCTACGCGCCTCCTTCCCGACGAATCGTCGTCGACGCGCCGCCTACCGGCGCCGCCATCGCCCGCCCCCCCCCGCCGTCGATTCGTCCCATGGACGAGCCACCCCGCCTCCGCCTCCTCACCCCGCGCCGCCATCCAGCTCCGCGCCGAGGTGCGTGCACGGCGCGGTGCGCCGTGGTGGCATGGCCTTTGTCGTCCCGCTCCCGCGCCTGTCCCGCGCCGTGGCGCGCCGTGGTGGGGACGCCGTGGCCCGCGCCGTCGATTCGGTCCACCATGGCCCATGGTGGCGCGCCGAGTCCTCGCCGGCCTGATAAGTGATGATAAAGATTCAATGGCAACAGTCAAGACAGAGATATTGACCGTAAAAAAAAGACATAGGTCTTGGATTAGGTTGGCACAAAGGGGCAAATCAGCGCCGCAGATAGAGTAAGGCTCTATTTGTTTCCCACTCAAGCTATATAATTCAGCTTATATGATCCATAAGCTGGGGAGAACAACTTATTAGATTATGATCCGCCCCCCCCCCCCCCCCCCCCCCCAGTGGTGCCAAGACAAGCAGAGCGTGGACAGATAAAAAACGGAGCCAACCAAAGCAGCAAGAAAAATATCCTTATTTACCATCAAAAATTTAAGTTTGCCTAATTTGCCATCCAATCAAAAAATGATTCCTTTGGTACCATCTTAGCTTGTAGCATTTGCTGGCCAAATGTTTTTGATAATGGCATAGATGTCCCTGTTCCTACCGTGCAAGCGAACCCTAGGACTATTTCTGGCACAGGAAGAGTGAAATCCAAAATCCTTCTCTCTCTATGTCCCTGATTTTTTGTCAGGAAGAGTGAAATCAAAAATCCTTCTCTCTCTATGTCCCGTTGCTAGCCGGCTCTGACATCTACCACCTGTGATACCAACTCAAGCATATCGAGAGCTTACGGTTGACTGTCTCTTGTCCTGTCGTTGAAAAAAAAACTTTCTAATGCTGACGACAGCTCGATCGCCGCCGAGAATCACAAGTCCAGTTTTCCATTCCCTTTGAGCCTACTGACGCTGCAAGAATCCAGTTCCAGCACCATCCTATCCTATCAAAACAGCGGGCTTACGCCTTAGGGTTCATGTCGAGAACCCGAGTGCTTGAGTGCCAAGTACACAAGACATCATTATTTACAAATAAGTAGAAATAAAACATTATCATTTCCGAGTGTCAAGTACACAACCGGCTGCATGCTTGTTTCCGTCACAGACATTCACAAGCTATAACCCTAGGTTGTACCCAGACCCTCGAATCAACACACCTCGCCAATATACCCGTTGCCTCAAACTAAAAAATGCTCCACTCGATGATTCTTTCATCTACTCTTGTTAATCATTGTACACATGAGCGTGCCATTGTTTGATGCATCAATACAGTGGCGTTCCCACTCCTCTGGCATGGACACTTGTATCTTTTTAGGTATCTTGATGGTTCCAGCTTTATTTGTAGTACCATCAAACCGAAGTAAGTCCTCATATTCCCAATATACATGACTGCATGAATAGACCAACTTTTTGCACAAGGATTTTTCTATATATATTTGCATCGAGTCTAGTATCAGACATGACCCATCGACCTGTATCTGAGGAGAAAATTAGAAAACAGAACTCAAGAAAGTTTTCACGGGTGCCACAAAATATTGGGAATGCATGGACAATCTGAAACTTTTGTAAACTGGTTGTAGCTTGATCCAATGATTCCAATGGGTCAAATGCAATGCCCACAACCCTTCTCCCGTCTAGATGTTGAGTACCACCAAGTGGCAATTGGGATTTCTGCATTGCTGGATTAACAATGTGGAAAGCAGGTGTTGGAGTGAGAGGGCCTTTATGATATGGCTTGCAGCAGATGCAAAGAAGGCCATTTGAGGAGCCAAGTAGATAAAAATGCACACCTTCTGTTGGGTAACCCAAGAAATCAAGTCTTGATGAGGGAACAAAAACATTGGCAGGAGTTGATGAAAGCAGCTGCATAGTATACTCATAACATTTCTTAGTGGAGCGACCAATGTGAACAATTCCAGGGCACACATTCTTGATTGCTTAGCAGAAAATAGAGGATCTGTGATTCCTTCGCGAACATTCTTCCATACTGCTTTCAAGCACATGGCTGACTTGCAGGGTAGCCTGGGAAAGATTGCATCATACACGACATCTTCAGGTATGTAATTATTTACTATCAATCTTGATGTTCCAGGAGCCATACTGAGAAGAATAAAAGTGTCAAGACAAAATTTGATGAAAATCAAGAAGACTGATTATTAACATTGCCATCCACTATGTCTAATCAAAGTCCTTCAGCTATCATAGTAATTAAGTTACGCACCCAGACGTTAGTCCTTATCTTACAAACTCATTGTTCCTGAAACACTACCACAAAACATACATTTTGTAACACATATTTGTAACACAAGTAAGAATGTGTTACATAAATGTTACTGTTATGTGTCACAGTTAATTATTCTAGTAACACAAAAATTGTGTTACAAAAAAAATCAATGTGTCTAAACATAACAAGTCTAAAACTCATAGTAACACAAATAAATGTTACTGTTATGTGTTACTACAAGCCGTAGTAACACTTTTTTGGGCTACATTAACATATGTTCAAATAATTTATAAGTTAATATCACTGAGGGTCCGTTTGGATGTAGATATTGAAGGCCTTGCAATTGAATTGGGTTCAATACCAAATCAGCCTAGACATTGAAATGAGCTCAATGCCAATTGCGATTGTTTGGATGCAGATGGAATTAAGGGATAGAATTCAACTCAGGGGCTGAATCCGACGATGAAAGTCAACAACACGATGGAATTTTCGTGCTCTTGTTCCACCATTGCGCTGCAAATTTCATCTAGTTTTTTTTTAAAAAAATTGTTTCATTTTTTTTTCTAATTTTCATTTTTTTCAAATTTTGAATTTGACAACCGGGCCATTAACGGTAACTGGTCCGGTTAAAATTTTTTTAAAAAAAAATTGAACTCGAAAACTGGACCGGACCGTTTTTTTTATTTTTCCGGCGGTTACCGACGGTTTTGCAATCATATTTTTGTTTCTATTTTTTAAAATTTACATTTTTTTGAATTTTGAATTCAGAAATCGGCAATTCTTGATAAAAAAAGCTCCAATGCCACTGAATTAAGAGGTTCAGGCTATGCCTTGGAATTGAGCCTCCAATGCCAATACCTAATTCCTACGACATCCAAACACTGGAATTGGCTGAGCCCAATGCCAATTCCTAATTCCAGCTCTGAATTCCAACATCGAAACGCTACATGAAGGATAACTTCTTATCAATTATGCATGTGTACTGCAGTGAAAACTCAGCAACAATGTGAAGGTGAGGTCTTGGGATCAAATCCTAGCATCTTCTAATTTTTTAAATTTTTTTATTTGTGTTGGTACATTAATATTGTAACACATTTTATTAGACATAGTAACACATTCACATGTGTTGCTACATTATTATTGTAACACATTTTTTCACAAGTAGTAACACATATATGTGTTACACTAAAATTTGTTCTAGTAACACCAGCATATGCATCACTTATTCTTTTGTGGTACTATAGGTCTCTTTTTTTGTGGAACTGTTACTATAGGTCTCTGTAACTTTTTTTTCTAACTGTAGTAACACATATGTTACTAAAGGCCTGACCTGACGTAGTGAAATGATGGGTCATGCAATGCATGGTACTCTTATTCACGAGTGCCACCTTGTTTGATACAAGGAGTCAAACCGTAAGGAAAATTGGCCGGGCCCCTCGTCTCCGGCGGCATCGCCATCGGTTGAGGAGGGAGGCCCGGCACCCGGTGTTCATTCTGTTCGTTCCTAGATCTAGGTTTAGGTCTTCTCGTGGTGGTCGCTCCATGCGGCGGCTAGTGCGATTGTTAGGGTTAGGGTTTCTCTAGTGGTTCAGACGACGAAAGTGGTAGCGGCGTTGTTATGTTCGTCGGCATGGAGCAATGGAGGACAAGGTGTCTCGGCGGTGGTGGTGAGTCGAAGGCATCATCATCGATGGAGAATAAGGTACTCCGGCCCTTCCTTTGTCTTGTCGTGGTTTTCGTGGCCATGGCTATGGGCTCGTGAGAGTTTTGTTGCCCTTAACATCCTTCTGGATGTTAGTCAGATTTGTGTTTTCCCATGACGAATCTGATGGAGGCGATGACGGGTTCGGCGACGAGCTCAGTGACGACAAGTTCATCATTTTTGCATGTGGAAGGTCAGTCTACCCCTCTTTTACGAAAGGGTTGGGTTTCAGGTTTCCCCCATCGGAGATGCGGATGACGGTGGTGGATGGTGAGATGGCCGTGTTCGTTCAGATCGGAGTTTTTGTCCGTGGCATATCCGTTTAGGATGGTGATCCTAGATGGTGGAATTTATGGCTTTTTCAAGGTTTCTTGTCTCTCATCAATGGAGTTGGCGTTGTTTGGGTGCATTATGTAATCAGGGGATGTAATATGCTTTAATATCAATGAAATTTCCCTTTTGCAAAAAAAGGAGTCAAACTGTATGTTTAACATCCTAGAGCCTACAAGACTGTTGGGAAGATAGCTGCGATCACACCGAAGCCATTACCTGACCCACACAAAGACCAACCTTTATTAGCGAAGGAGGAACGGAGAAAGGCCCAAGCGGAAGTCATCTGCCTGCCGCGAAGGAAGAACGGAAGTACAGATGACGCAGGCTCGCGTCTAGCTCAATCCAACCCAGCTAAGAATTGTGTTGAGATGACCAATGGCATTCATGTAAATGTGACCTTCATCCTCCCTATAAATATGGAGGAGAAGGTCCTGTACAATCACGGGTCTCTCGGGCCACGAGCCAAAGGAATCAGCACTCGAACCGCACTAAACTCTTTGTGAACATTTAACCCCTTCGCCTGGCATCGCGTGCCAAGGAGGGCTTTGCACACTTTGGTAAAGCAGGGAACCTGAACACCGTCACCTTTGTCCAGGACTCCGGACTAGAAGAAGGGCTTCGCACGCATCAGTCTACGACCCAGAACGCTCGTAGGGCTTCAAGAGGTGATTCGGAAATCTTCAACACCTTTGACAACCTTCGTCTGAACAAGAATTTCATCAACCCTTCGTTGGAGGGCTTCGACGTCTCTCCAAGACCTTTGATCCCCCAACATTTGGCGCCGTCCGTGGATCGAACCCACGATGCAAAGACTGCGAGGGCAAGAACGGAGCAACAAGAATGGAAACATTCAGACATCCATTTCACTTCAGATGATATCGGAGTCTCTGACTACCCACACGCAGACGCCTTCATGATCAAGACGGACATCGAACGATACATGGTTCACAAAACCATGGCCGATAGTGAAAGATTAGAGAACATCATCCTCGAAGGCACTCTGATAGGCATGCAAACTGAGAGCTATACAAGCACAGACGAAGTAACCTCGAAGGACTTCGGAGAACAAGAAACACCTCTGATCGGAAAAACAATGACAAAAGTGACATTCGAAGACGAAGACGAATCACAATCCAAAAGACGAGACATCATCAACATATGCTGCAACTACATCAATCGAAAACAAGACACGAAGCGGATACAGATTCATTCATTCAAAACGACGTTACAAAGATACAAAACGAAGCCGAAGACCGTTCAGAAGCATTCGAAGCAAGAAATAACACAAGAAAATACAAAGATCTACTTCTTCGTCTTACTACGAGTCCGACTGGCTAACGCAATCGGTTGCGAAGGCTTAGCTGGCTTATCTTTAGAGCCTTCATCATCACTCATTATGATCACTCGGTTATAAACAACCCCATCAAGCCTCTCGAAGTGATCCACAAGCTCCTTCGGAAGAACATCTCCACGTTTAAGTACCTCGACCAAGCTCTTTCTGCACACCGCGGGGAAGCCGATCCCACAAAGCCTCCATGAAGAAAAATCATGAAGAATATGATAAGAGGAAGATGAAGATGCCCGATGTATATATACACCAAGGAAGAACATTCCAGACATTTACAAATATATATCTGCCTTTTTAAATACAAAAGAACGGAGCCCTGTCGCACTACAAGACAAGATGATTGCAACCTGCTCTAAAAGCAGATGCTTCGAATTCGCCTTAAAAGGTAGAAAAATAAATTCACCTTCGATGAAAAGCCCCGAAGTTGAATTTCTTGATAACATCAACCTGCTCTAAAAGTAGATGCTTCGAATTCGCCTTAAAAGGCAGAAAAATAAATTCACCTTTGATAAAAGGCTTCGAAGCTGAATTTCATGATAACATCAACCTGGTCTAAAAGCAGATGCTTCGAAAATCCCTTAAAAGGCAGAAAAATAAATTCACCTTCGATGAAAAGCTCCGAAGCTGAATTTCTTGATAACATCAACCTGCTCTAAAAGCAGATGCTTCAAATTCGCCTTAAAAGGAGGAAAAATAAAATTAACCTTCGACGAAAAGCTTCGAAGCTGAATATCACAACATGCTCTAAATGAAGACGCTCCGAATTCGCCTACAAGGGAAGAAAAATAAATTCACCTTCGACGAAAAACCCTCGAAGCTGAATTTTAAAACGATAGTATTCTGCTACAAATGCAGATCCACTGAACTCGCCTAGAAAGGCAGAAGAATAAAATTCACCTTCGATAAGAATATTCGAAGCTGAATTTCCCTGATAGTACAACCCGCTATTAATGCAGATGTATTGAATTCGCCTACAAAAGGCAGAAAGATAGAGTTCACCTCCGATGGAAATTATTGAAAACGAATCTCTCAACAAACGAAAAACAAAGCCAAAAAGGAAGAGAGAAAAACCTTTTAGCATTCGCAAAAAAAAATTGCGAAGCGATTCCAAAGGCAAAAGAGCCGAAACGGTAATTTCCTCTCCAACTCTTTTAGTAAGATCGCAGCTCTCTTCCCAACAAGCAAAAAGGCTAAAAGTCATCGTCAAAGAAGAAATTATGAAGAATGCCGCGGAAGAAGCAAAGATATCATTCGCCGAAAAACCAAACTGAATAGCTAAACAGAATCTCATCTTCGCAACTGGCGAAGGCCAGAAGAAGAGAAAGAGACTGCGAGGAAATTGACAAAACTATTAAAGAACCCAAAGCCTCAAGCTACCAAGTAGTGAAGGATATGACCAATCCAGACATCGAAGGGCAAATAATAGAAAAAACAATCTCAAGTTATGGTAAGATGCGCAAACAAAAAAAACACTGCGAAAATTCGAAAGCCATATGCAAAGCTCGAAGTCATCGCAGAACATGAATCTCATGACCAAAAGATATTTGATGCAATAAAGCCTTAAGAGCTTTGATACAGCTTCTATTACATCAAAAATGCCCAAAAATGGTTACAGAGCGAAGGTCTTCCTAAAAGCTATATACAACAGCTTGTCGAAGGAGTCTAAGAAGAACCTTCAGGAACGTCGGGGACAAGACGCTTAACCCTGTTCCACCAGAAATCATCAATAAGGCTAACACACTTGCCTTCGACAGCTCCAAAGTTATGAGAAGCATTAGAAGCCTTCATCGAAAAGTCTGGACGCTCAATGAAGTCCATAACATTACTGCCTTTGCTAAAGAGGCTGTGAAGGAGATCTCGAATCATAACTATCACAACATCAAAAGAAAAGCTTATGCACACATCAGCAAGATTACTCAAGTTGGTACGAAGCCATTCATTTGCATCCTCCATGGAGACATTTGCAGGAACTTCGTCATACTTCGCTCCAAGCGCCTCAAGAAGCTCTTTTACCAAGTCACAAAGAGCAAGCGACTTGGCATAAGAGTTATCAATAGAGGCAATCTTTAGCCGAGATGCCTTCGACAGACAAGACGAAAGATGTTCGTTGAATAATTTCTCCTTCTCCAGCATCAACTTCCTCTCCCGAATATTTTCCTCGAGAACCGACAAGTCAGAAACAAGATCAGATTTACGATTCCGAAGGGTTTCAACTTCAGTAAGCAAACTGGAGGAAGCAGCAGACACAACCTTTAAAGACTCCTCCTTAGCAGAAAGAGAAGCCTTAAGAGATGTCATGGGAAGAGAATCACCCAAAGAACTTTGGAAGTCACGAGCACAGGCATGTGTAAGAAAAATTGACTATAGAAATAGAAAAATCAGAAGAGTTAGGAATATAAAAGGCGAAGCTCAAAGACAAGAATAAAAGACGAAGACCAACCTTCATTTGATGAGCAATCATTGAATGAAAGAGAACATCCGACGAAAGGTTCGATAATCCAAGCTCAACCTTCGGGAATCAGACTTGACGCGCAGCAAATCCAAGAGGGCTCGACGCTTGAATATCGTCATTAATCGATGATAATATGGCTTCGACATCCAATTCAAGAGGCTCGAAATTCATATCTAAATATGAGAGATGCGAAGGATTATCAGAATAATAGCAGAATAAACAAAAAGAAAGTAAAATGTAACTTTGAAAATACAAACCTGGATTCGAAGGCTGCAAAGGCGAAACTTCAGGGACAGTCAAAGGCAAAGAAATGCCAAGCGAAGAAGCCACATCCTGGCTGAAAGATGAAAGTTCCAAGAACTTCCGTTTTCCAAGTAAGCTAAGGAAGGAAGACCTCTTTGGCGGACAAAAAACTCCCTTCGACCCAGAGCAACCAGCACCATAGCCCTCGAGAGGCAGCGAGTGAGAGATGATCGGCTCACCACTCACGACACCAATTGTACGAATGGCATCTGAGGCAACAGTTGGAGACCCTCGAACAACTCCTGAAGGCACAAATGAACGATCTTCATGAACAGTATCGGCAATAGGAGGGGGCACAGCTGAATCCGAAGGATCATCAGGAGAGGGTCCTTGATAAGAGAATAAGATGGCGACAGAAGAGAACCTGGTGAAAGAGAAGGAATCGAAGCATTCCCGGGAACAGACTCAACTTTAGGAGTAGCCACCTCTATCGAAGGATCCATTTCTTCAGTCGAAGAGCCAGAAACGCTGAAATACAGAAAAATGTTCCCTTCGCACGAGTCGTCTTCAGGAAAAGGATGCTTGTGCAGACAAAAACCAGAGCTCAGATAAAGTCGATTTATCCGAACACCAATACCCCTTCGGTTACCTTCGACCCATTCCTTCTGAGAAAACTTCCCAAGGAACAAAGAAACTCGGTCCTGAGGTGACCAAAGATTGAAGCCTGCAAAAAAGCATGAAGAATAAAAATGAGGAACTAAAAAAAAGGCCATTCAAAGATAGCGAAGTATAAAGAAAGAGCCGTACAAGGATCTGACATCGGAGAAGGAAAAATTGGCATACGTAAGGCAAACTTATTTCTACTGAAAGACGAAGGCTTCCAACCATGACGACCAAGAGGAAGAACATTAGCAGCGAAACATTCTTCCAAAACATCACGAAGAGACACTCTCTGACTAACCCTTTGAAGGGCTTTGATGCATCGAGAGATAGATTTAGTTCTCAGAGGATCAGAATTGTTTGTAATCCATATACGTTCGGGCTCCCCGGTGAAGAAGTCAATGGCTACAAACTTATAATAGAACCAGTCTTTCACCCATTCGCCGAAACGAGGAGGGTCGAAGGTACCAAGAGGCGTCAAAAACCCCTCCCTGGGCTCAAAGTCAACAACTCTGAAGCAAGGACTGAGCCGTTTCTTGTGATCATAACAAGGAAAATGCTGATCCTGATACACATTGTAGAAGGCATGAGGCTCAGGTTTCAACCCTTCGCTGATGCAAACCCAAGCGAAAGCAGACATGGTTGCAATCGCAACAGGGGTAAGCTGATGAAGCTGGAGGTGATAAAGAGAAAGAACGCGAAGGACGAAGGCCGAAGGTGGAAAAGAAAGGCCGGCATCCAAGAAGGACGAGAAGACGACAAACTCGTCATTCCGAGGACACAGGCGAACCTCAGGGATTTGCTCTAGACCATCCAGAGGAAGACGAATCGAATCTATATCGAGAAGGCCAGATTCCGAGTAGTACTTCAAAAAATCGCCCCTATAACGGGAAGCGAAGATCGACTTCGTAAAACAATAACCGGCCCGAAGAGAATGGAAACCCCTAGGGGACAGTGCAAACTTCCTCCTAGCCATCGAAGAAGGGAAAAATTACCTTCGGAAGAACAGATGCCAACAAAGAAGCCTCGGCGGTAAAAAGATACGGATGGGGAAAGGTGAAAGCAACCCATATTTAAAGACCAGCCAAGAAGAAGGGGACGTCAAGGTAAAAAGCCACAGGACCAAGGGCCTAAGCAAGAAACTAGAATATATTAAACAAAGGAAAAATCGCAGCTAACGAATCAACTGCCTCAAGGAAACATCTTCGCTTAACTCCTTTCGACAATGAAGGGCTAGTGTTGGGAAGATAGCTGCGATCACACCGAAGCCATTACCTGACCCACACGAAGACCAACCTTTATTAGCGAAGGAGGAACGGAGAAAGGCCCAAGCGGAAGTCATCTGCCTGTCGCGAAGGAAGAATAGAAGTACAGATGACGCAGGCTCACATCTAGCTCAACCCAACCCAGCTAAGAATTGTGTTGAGATGACCAATGGCATTCATGTAAATATGACCTTCATCCTCCCTATAAATATGGAGGAGAAGGTCCTGTACAATCACAGGTCTCTTGGGCCACGAGCCAAAGGAATCAACACTCGAACCGCACTAAACTCTTTGTGAACATTTAACCCCTTCGCCAGGCATCACGGACCAAGGAGGGCTTCGCGCACTTGGGTAAAGCAGGGAACCTAAACACGGTCACCTTCGTCTAGGACTCCGGACCAGAAGGAGGGCTTCGCACGCATCGGTCTATGACCCAGAACGCTCGAAGGGCTTCGAGAGGTGATTCGGAAATCTTCAACACCTTCGACAACCTTCGTCTGAACAAGAATTTCAACAACCCTTCGTTGGAGGGCTTCGACGTCTCTCCAAGACCTTCGATCCCCCAACAAAGGCCAACGATGCTATAGACTAGAACTACACGACCGATAGCATTTACATAGAAAAAGGTACTAATTAGAATCCTCTTCATATTCATAGAAATTAGTTCAAGTTCTATCATGCATGTTAACAAATAACCCATGATTAAAATGTTTGTTTTTCCATAAATGTTGTTACCCGTCTCAATACCATGCTCGCCAGCTTCCTCACACCCCCTACAATGTGGCGTCACATCGGGCCCTCGGTCTGGATCTGAGTTGGCCACCTCGTCAGCTTGTTCGCCATGTTGTTCCCTGCTGTGGACAAGGGAAGGTCCACGCTGGAGACCACTGGGTTAGGGAGGGACAAATCTGTGCGAGGTATGGTGGATTTGAGTGGATATAGGGGGAGAGAAGGGAGGAGAGGGCAGGGGTCACAGCTTCAGAGGGGAGGGGTGTGTGGAGTGGATTCTCGTTGCGGCGGATGGGGAAGGGAGAAAGCTTTCAGATATGCTAGGGTTTTGAGACACACAAATTATTTATATATAGGTAATGATATTTACCAAGTTACCCTTGATTTGGGAGTAAAAGATACATGCCTAATGGATAAAATTAATTTCATGGCAAAAAATGTTAGGCCCTCGTTGGTTCATTCCCACAGGCCTTGGCATTTGCCACGAGACATTTGGCACCGACGGGCCACTTGTTGGCTCCTCGTGGCCTATTTTTTGATTTTTCCCTCACAGAATAAACACCAAATGATTACTTCTTTTCAATTTTCACGATGCAATTTTTCGGAAACCTCATAGCAATGTAATTCAATACCATACAAAATCATAAAATATAAACTTACTACAAGAATTAGATTCTAAAGTATAAAACATTTACATTCAATGTAATTAGCGAACAATCTATAAATGTATCAAATACTCATAGTAAATTTATTTCTGAACTTAAAGGTCTTATTTTCTATAGTTCAAATTTGAGTTGTTGCAATAAAATGGCCATAATAAATAATGTGTGACCACCCAGCCAGCTAGGACGAAGACAAGCGATCGAGCACATGAGCAAACCATTGTGACATGTTTTAAATAGCTGGCTATAGCTGCCGCTATAGCCCACTATAGATGTTTTAGGAGGTCCGCCGCTATTTGCAACTCTAGTACAACTTAGCCGTTTTAGTCCGCTATAGCCTCGTTTAGCTGTTTTAGAGTCAACCCGCAATCAGTTCGTAGCCCGCTATTAAAATACTGGAATGCTTCTCTTCATCTTCCAAGCTCATGTATTTCGGGCATGCTTGCCAATCATGCGTGGATGACGTCCCTTACTTGATTCTGTGCTCTGGAATATGCATGTTTACCGCCTGACTGTATGTTCAGATAACATGAACTTTCTGCAACTGACTATGTTACTCACAATATAACACCTCACATTTTGCATGGCAGCTGTATGTAAGATTCTATATGTCTGTGTCTCTAGTTGTTGGAAACAGTTCACTCCCTCGTCTGTTTGCTCCCTCTCACCATACAATCTTCTATTATGGTATAGTAAAAAATTAATAACTGTTTCACAAGAGGTGTTACGTAGTGAATTTGGCAAAAGTGTCTTCTCCTCTAGAGGATGGGGGGTTGGGTATACAAGATATGGAAGCTTTTAATGTTGCTTTGCTAGCAAAATGGGGTTTCAAACTACAAAACAGTGATGGGAGTGAGATGTGGGTAGAACTTTTGCAAAATAAATATGTGAAAAAGAAGGATGTTAATATTTTTGATGTTCCTCATAGAAGAGGTGACTCTGAATTTTGGAAAGGGGTTATTGATTCTATCAAAGAAATGCATGCTTTCACTTGGTTTCAGCTAGGGAATGGTAAAGCTATTAGGTTCTGGATTGACACTTGGGCAGGGGAGTGCCCTTTGAAATTTCAGTTCCCTGATTTGTTTGAAATAGCTAGAGATATACATATAACTGTGCTCGAGGTGCTCAAAGATGGGGGTATGAACATTGCCTTTCGTAGAGGCAGTATGGGGGATTTAGAGGAAGAGTGGGGATAAGCTTAGGATATTGTTAGCGGGTTATTCTCTAACTGCAGATAAGGATGTTGGAGAGGGAAGAAAGGGGAATATTCAACTTGTGAAGGGGATTAAACATGGGGCAATTAGTATAACAAAAGAAGAAATGAAGATAGGATAAAAGTTTTATGTGGACTATGATTCAGGGGAAGACTTTAACCAGGGAACAACTGTTGAAAAGGAAATGGAAAGGAGATAAAATGTGTAGTTTCTGTGTGGCGGATGAGTCCTTGCAACATCTTTTCTTTCAATGTGCAGTAGCTATTTATGGATGGAATGTGTTGGTTAATGTGGGTTGCTGCGCTAGAGTCCCGGGTAATGTTGGAGAGTGGCTAAGTGTAGTTTCAGCAGT
Source organism: Eragrostis tef (assembly GCA_000970635.1). Taxonomy (NCBI): domain Eukaryota; kingdom Viridiplantae; phylum Streptophyta; class Magnoliopsida; order Poales; family Poaceae; genus Eragrostis; species Eragrostis tef. The sequence continues at coordinate 64,918 of LAPY01002092.1, read as the reverse complement.
GAATAAAGAAGTAAACTGGGTTAAACTGGGTTTGGGGTTTCGCACTGTTATGGGCTATTTGGAAGTGGCGTAACAGTTTGACATTCAGAGATAAACACCTGTTTTCTATTGAGCAGATTATTATGTCAGCCATGAATTACACTAAGTTGTGGTCAGTTCTACTCAATTCAGGGGAAAAGGTGGAGATGGAGGCGCAATGGGAGCTACTCCGGAGATATTTGAGAGACCATCAGCGCGACAGTTTGACTCTTCCATCTATTAATGGGTAGTACAATGATAACATTTAAGAAGGGGGAGGAACTGTGGAATAATAAACTCAAGTATGGAAGTTTTGGTTGGCAAAGGAAACCTGAATAGTTCTATGGTACCTGTTGCATAGGGACTTCAGCTTGAGCTTACGTATGGATAAGTGAAACCAGAGGAAAGAACTTATTATGGGGCTTCATGATCTGTGATGTTTGTTGGATGTATTGGATGACGATTAGTTGCGATAGGTGGAATGTTGTGTGCAGGTTGCTTCATGCAGGTACCAAAGAACAGGAGGCGTGGCAAGATGGAGATAGCGGAAGCGTGATGTCGGTTGGGGAACAGGAACTGGAGGAGAGAATTTGCGAAGGAGAGGCATATCGAAAGAAAGTTGCCTGTGAACGTAAAATGTGGATCATAGCCTGGTTTCTCGTTTTAGGTTTTTTTTTGTTTCGTTTTGTTTTCCTTTTGTTTTTTTATTTTCTTTCGTCGTGTGTTGTGAACTTTATAAACACTTGGCATGGTCTTTTGAGAGACCGGGGTGAATAAAATCATCCTTTTCTCCAAAAAAAAAATAACTATATGGTCCTCATCCTCTCTGGATAATTCCTTGTATGGTATAGTATGTTGTTGGATTAAAACCTAAATCACTGATATGCCGCCACTCTGAAAGACAATGATGAGCCATGTATGCCATAGCCACGTTACTGCCTATCAAGTGAAATAATAAAATTAAAAAAAAAGTGTTCCAAGCCATAAGTTTCAGTTCATAAGAAGTATTTGGTTTGAAAGATGATTCAAGTGAAAATATATTTCATTCAAATAAAATATGTTTGACTAAAGCAAGAAATTTAAATATAGATTCAGTAAATTTAAATCAAGATTAAGAGTTCCAATTCAATATGGAAAAAATTAACGTAGGACCTGTTTGGCAAAATCTCTTCTCAAGCATGGTGAATATTTCTGAGCTTCTTTGCTTAGCAAATCTATCTTAGTAATACCAATATGCTCATTGGATATCTGGGATAGTTCCTTTTGTTTTTTTTAAAAAGAAAAAGAATGAAACCAGGTTTGCAGGAATTAACAAATCAATATTTTAGTTTTCACACAACATGTTCCATGCCATCTTCTATGTACTTACTTTAAAAAAACTCTTTTGACTTATCATGGCAAGATACATGAATTATATATGGTAAATTTGCGGCCCTCAATTTGTTCACGGGTCACTCTTTTTGAAATCCTCTTTATGCATTTAATCGCTAATTGGTAATAAATATACAAAACCTTCAGATCGATTGTGACATCTGGGTATTAAATAAAGGCTAATTATAAAACTAACTACAGAACCCTGTGCTAATTCGCAAGATGAAGCTAATGAGGGTAATTAAGCCGTGACAATATTTCAGAGTTCCCATCTAGTTCCATGGACTCTTTTTTTTTAGACCAAAGGCTGAAAGCCCTGTTTGTTGAAAGCAAAATATCGTTATTGGGGTTACCAGTTTATAGGCAGATAGTTCAAGAGCCTCTCGACGGCTTACAAATCCAGAACAAGAAAAACAGTAACTCAACTGCTATCCTATTACAGATATTCAGGTAACTATTATAAGATTCTTATCTGAGTCCATAAAGTCTCAAAACAGGTTTTGATTCTTAAATGACTTGTTCTGTTGCATAGTCTATGCCGTGCGCGATACAAATTTGTGTTCCAGAAAAAACAAAGACATGCGTGCTCTGCATGGTGTGCATCTTTATATTAGGTGCTGACATACATGTGCTGGCACTGTTTTGTTTTCTGACTTCCGCCCCGTGGTGGAGTATTTTTCTAGCTATCTTATTCGTCGATCCGGGAGTACTAATCCAGCAAGGAACAACAACATCGTGGGTTCAGAGCGTAATGCTATTCGCAGCAATGCGGCGACCACTCGTGTTCCTGCAGCTCGTCTTCCTCGTCTGCCTCTTCAACCTTGCATCGGCCACAGAGCGGAACATAGTAGACAGCCTTCCAGGCTTCGATGGCGCTCTCCCTTTCCGCCTCGAAACGGGGTGTGCATCAATCCTGAGTTTCTTTTTTCCAGAGAATATAGCATCAATCCTGAATCCATGGAAATGCTTGCAAGAAGACATGAGCTTGTGTGGGATTTTACAGGTACGTGACCGTTGATGAGGACAACGGAGCAGAACTGTTCTACTACTTCATCCAGTCGGAAGCTGATCCCCGCAGCGACCCGGTCCTTCTATGGCTCACCGGTGGCGATCGGTGCAGTGTCTTCAGCGGCCTTGTCTTCGAGATCGGTAAGCAGCTTGGTTTGAGACGACCGAATCCTTTTTTTTTGTTTGGTTTGAGACGAAGGAATCCTTTTATTCTTGGCCATCTCGTCTGTACTCTCGCCAGTTTTGTTTCTTGATTATTTTTCTTCGTCGTCCTTTGGAGTACCTGACTTTTATTGTCATCCAGCGTATGCCGACTGATAGAATGTACTGCAGGCCCAGTCAGATTCATCACAGAACCCTACAATGGCAGCTTGCCACGATTGCGGTACAATCCTTACTCCTGGACCAAGGCTGCAAACATCCTCTTTGTTGATTCGCCAGTCGGCGCTGGTTTCTCATTCTCGAGGGATCCCAAAGGCTATAATGTTGGGGACGTATCTTCTTCCCTGCATCTCAAGACATTTCTCTCCAAGGTTTGGAGAAATAGGACTGTCATCTTCTGATTTTACTCGTACCCATTTTTCAGTTTCTTTAATCGAGCTGCCCATGATTTGTCTACATGTTTCATGACTGTTTGAAAAGTAGTGGTTCAGTGACCATCCGGATTTCCTCAGAAACCCTTTCTACATTGGCGGAGACTCCTATGCCGGAAAGATCGTTCCGTATCTTGTGCAAAAGATTTCAGAAGGTAAGACTCTGGCTAATCCATTTTTATTGAGGAGCATATCTTTTCGGAGTTAGTACTCTTGGTTAGGCCTCACATTACAAAAAAACAAAACCCGTCAGTTATTGGCTCATTCGTCGCTATTTCATATTAAGTCATATTTTCCATTTTTTTTCAAAACCACTTCCATACTATTATTATATAATTCATTTTTTCATTTAACAGATGATTGGAAAATATAAGGGATAATAAGGCACTCAAAAAATATAAGCTTAAGTGGATGGTGTTAGAACTAATGCATCATCAACTTAACAGGATCACTAGTCAGAAGTAGATCACACCTAGAACTGAATCAAATCTTAGCTTAGAACATTACCTGGACTGAAATTCGCCATGAGATGGATCTGCAGTTGGTGCAGATCAGTAGGCGACGTAGAAGACGCTGTAGATGTAGAAAAACGGCTGGACGTCGATGCAGATCGATGGGCACCGAGCTTCCACGCCTTGCAGCACCCTTACTGACCGGTAGATGTTAGGGCTAACCCTAGGCTTAATTTCGTGAATTAAGCGATCAGGGAGATCAGGGGGTCTCCCTTTGGTTATATAGTGTTGTAGGCGCGGGGCCGGGCCCTTAGATGGGCTAAGTTTTGCCTCTCGATCAAGGCAACTAACATGGGGCGAGTTGGGCTTAAAGTGGGCCTTTCGGTCCATTAGGTATTGACAGAGGTCAATTCCAACAGATGACATCCCCTAGTAACTCTTCAACCATTTTGCACTATTTTCAGATATTGAAGCAGAAGTCAAGCCGGCCATTAACCTGAAGGTACAGTTTGCTCAAAGTTCCCTTGAACATCATAACTAGATAGAAGTGAGAAAATGCCAAACAGATAGATTTTTAATGATACTGTAAGCCCCTTGGACTACCATGATCTTAGCTCACATTCCTACAAAATATTTGCATTTTTTTATCAAAAACGATCTCAGCTCACTGAATGATGGTTGCATCAGGGGTATCTAGTAGGAAACCCTGCTACGGGTGAACGTATTGACTTCGAATCGAGAGTACCCTATGCTCATGGAGTCGGAATAATTTCAGATCAACTGTACGAGGTAATTAAATATGTTCAAGTTCTCGATAACGTAACCTGCATTTAACTGCTAAAGATTCCATTAACTGGTCTTAATGAGTTTGTCCTCCATGTGAATGCACGTGATCGACCTAAAAAATAGAGGATCATGGAGCACTGCCGAGGAGAGGTCTACAGTAAGCCCATAAATGAGATTTGCGCTCAATCCTCGAACAGATTTAACGAAGTAAGTACATGCAAGCACTATTAAAAAAAAAGAAAAACCCAAGCTAAGGCATTTTATGATGTTGCGTGCTGACTTATGCCTGCGAAAGGTCAACTAACAAATTGCAATTGCAATGTCCAAATGATTTCTGCGATGTTTATTTCTTTCGCGAAACATAGTACAAAAGCATACACTCATAAACATGCTATAATTCACTCAAATGAACACACACGCACAGCCATGACAGTCTGGATCGAATGATCTTAAGATTTATGAAGTCACCATACGAATACGTAGAAGTCACCCTTATGAACACATGCACACACAACTATGAGCGACAACCTGGCAATCTTGAGATACTAAGTAACCACATGCACCTCGCAATAGACGGGATATTGCCTCCAACTGAAAGAAAAATTAACCATAAACTCATTACAGATTCAAAATCAGAGATTTGAACCTGGGTAGGTTGGTTCCATTACAAAGAACCTAACCTGCAGTCAGTTTGTTTATCTCTTTTTCCTCAAATATCATCGGGCCAATTGTGAGTCCACACTAACTGATATTTTAATGCAGCTTCTTAGTGAAATATCTACAGGGAACATTTTGTATAAAACATGCATTTTTGCTTCTCCGGGACAAAACAAGGAATCTGCAAAGAGGATGATACTAAAAGAGGAAATTGGAGGATTAAAACATCCACCACCTCGACCTCCAATGGATTGTCAGGTGAATGGCATAACTCAAATTAGTTCCTCTAAATTATTGTGCAACTGAATGTGGTCCTTTAATTTGACCAATTTTCTGTATATATGCATATTATTGTTTTTTACACAATATGCAAATTATTTTATGAGGCAAGGTTCTAAAAAGCTGAAGTTTTGCAATATTTACTCTAAAATTAGGAAGACTCACACTTACTTGTTCAACTGACAGTTCTATGGAAATTATCTATCATACTTCTGGGCAAACAACAATAGGACACGAGATGCTCTCAGGATTAAGAAGGTAAAATAATCATGTTCTACTTTTTTTTAATAATAGTGTGCATATCCTGGCCTGCTTGCCCTGGCTCACGCTCCTCTTCCCTTCCCTATCTCCATGTAAAAAATAGGCAGTTATGGTCGGTCGTCCAGGCTATAGATAGCCAAATAGGTAGGCTATAGATAGCCAAATAGGTGGGCTAAAATAGACAGGCACGAAGCACAACCACTTTGGCCTGGCCCAGGCACGGCGCGACCCACCAAACATCAGACCGGGCCGGCACGGCACGAACCAGTGGACCATGCTTGGGCCAAGGCTTTAGCCTAGTAGACGTCACGACATGGCCCGTCTTAAAAAGTATTAAATATATTATTACTTTTATATGTAAAACTAAGGTGTTATGGTCTAGTAGTAAGACATTTACTTGAAATTCATGAGGTCTATGGTTCAAATTCCCTCTTTCTCATCATTTTGCACCATTTTAACGCTAAAATAAGCCTATATAGGATTAGATGGTCCTATCGTGCTTAATGAGCCGACCCGGCACGATTAGCACATGCCATGCCATATGCCGATGGCATATGGGCTTTGTCTAGATGGGCCTGGGCCGTGTCGGGCCGTCCATTTGGCCATCTATAGTCCAGCCCATTGCTCCAGACCCAACAGGTAGGCCCCATGTCCAACCGACTAAGCCCCCGCATCCCATTCGCAGCCGCAACCTTCGTCCCCGTCTGCCATTCCAAGACTAGTCAGAAGTAGATCACACCTAGAACTGAATCAAATCTTAGCTTAGAACATTACCTGGACTGAAATTCGCCATGAGATGGACCTGCAGTTGGTGCAGATCAGTAGGCGACGTAGAAGACGCTGTAGATGTAGAAAAACGGCTGGACGTCGATGCAGATCGATGGGCACCGAGCTTCCACGCCTTGCAGCACCCTTACTGACCGGTAGATGTTAGGGCTAACCCTAGGCTTAATTTCGTGAATTAAGCGATCAGGGAGATCAGGGGGTCTCCCTTTGGTTATATAGTGTTGTAGGCGCGGGGCCGGGCCCTTAGATGGGCTAAGTTTTGCCTCTCGATCAAGGCAACTAACATGGGGCGAGTTGGGCTTAAAGTGGGCCTTTCGGTCCATTAGGTATTGACAGAGGTCAATTCCAACAGATGACATCCCCTAGTAACTCTTCAACCATTTTGCACTATTTTCAGATATTGAAGCAGAAGTCAAGCCGGCCATTAACCTGAAGGTACAGTTTGCTCAAAGTTCCCTTGAACATCATAACTAGATAGAAGTGAGAAAATGCCAAACAGATAGATTTTTAATGATACTGTAAGCCCCTTGGACTACCATGATCTTAGCTCACATTCCTACAAAATATTTGCATTTTTTTATCAAAAACGATCTCAGCTCACTGAATGATGGTTGCATCAGGGGTATCTAGTAGGAAACCCTGCTACGGGTGAACGTATTGACTTCGAATCGAGAGTACCCTATGCTCATGGAGTCGGAATAATTTCAGATCAACTGTACGAGGTAATTAAATATGTTCAAGTTCTCGATAACGTAACCTGCATTTAACTGCTAAAGATTCCATTAACTGGTCTTAATGAGTTTGTCCTCCATGTGAATGCACGTGATCGACCTAAAAAATAGAGGATCATGGAGCACTGCCGAGGAGAGGTCTACAGTAAGCCCATAAATGAGATTTGCGCTCAATCCTCGAACAGATTTAACGAAGTAAGTACATGCAAGCACTATTAAAAAAAAAGAAAAACCCAAGCTAAGGCATTTTATGATGTTGCGTGCTGACTTATGCCTGCGAAAGGTCAACTAACAAATTGCAATTGCAATGTCCAAATGATTTCTGCGATGTTTATTTCTTTCGCGAAACATAGTACAAAAGCATACACTCATAAACATGCTATAATTCACTCAAATGAACACACACGCACAGCCATGACAGTCTGGATCGAATGATCTTAAGATTTATGAAGTCACCATACGAATACGTAGAAGTCACCCTTATGAACACATGCACACACAACTATGAGCGACAACCTGGCAATCTTGAGATACTAAGTAACCACATGCACCTCGCAATAGACGGGATATTGCCTCCAACTGAAAGAAAAATTAACCATAAACTCATTACAGATTCAAAATCAGAGATTTGAACCTGGGTAGGTTGGTTCCATTACAAAGAACCTAACCTGCAGTCAGTTTGTTTATCTCTTTTTCCTCAAATATCATCGGGCCAATTGTGAGTCCACACTAACTGATATTTTAATGCAGCTTCTTAGTGAAATATCTACAGGGAACATTTTGTATAAAACATGCATTTTTGCTTCTCCGGGACAAAACAAGGAATCTGCAAAGAGGATGATACTAAAAGAGGAAATTGGAGGATTAAAACATCCACCACCTCGACCTCCAATGGATTGTCAGGTGAATGGCATAACTCAAATTAGTTCCTCTAAATTATTGTGCAACTGAATGTGGTCCTTTAATTTGACCAATTTTCTGTATATATGCATATTATTGTTTTTTACACAATATGCAAATTATTTTATGAGGCAAGGTTCTAAAAAGCTGAAGTTTTGCAATATTTACTCTAAAATTAGGAAGACTCACACTTACTTGTTCAACTGACAGTTCTATGGAAATTATCTATCATACTTCTGGGCAAACAACAATAGGACACGAGATGCTCTCAGGATTAAGAAGGTAAAATAATCATGTTCTACTTTTTTTTAATAATAGTGTGCATATCCTGGCCTGCTTGCCCTGGCTCACGCTCCTCTTCCCTTCCCTATCTCCATGTAAAAAATAGGCAGTTATGGTCGGTCGTCCAGGCTATAGATAGCCAAATAGGTAGGCTATAGATAGCCAAATAGGTGGGCTAAAATAGACAGGCACGAAGCACAACCACTTTGGCCTGGCCCAGGCACGGCGCGACCCACCAAACATCAGACCGGGCCGGCACGGCACGAACCAGTGGACCATGCTTGGGCCAAGGCTTTAGCCTAGTAGACGTCACGACATGGCCCGTCTTAAAAAGTATTAAATATATTATTACTTTTATATGTAAAACTAAGGTGTTATGGTCTAGTAGTAAGACATTTACTTGAAATTCATGAGGTCTATGGTTCAAATTCCCTCTTTCTCATCATTTTGCACCATTTTAACGCTAAAATAAGCCTATATAGGATTAGATGGTCCTATCGTGCTTAATGAGCCGACCCGGCACGATTAGCACATGCCATGCCATATGCCGATGGCATATGGGCTTTGTCTAGATGGGCCTGGGCCGTGTCGGGCCGTCCATTTGGCCATCTATAGTCCAGCCCATTGCTCCAGACCCAACAGGTAGGCCCCATGTCCAACCGACTAAGCCCCCGCATCCCATTCGCAGCCGCAACCTTCGTCCCCGTCTGCCATTCCAAGCCGCCACTCCACCGAAAGCCGGATCTTTGGGAGGGAAACATGCCGGATTCGGAGCCGCTTGCGCTACCATCGCATTGGCTGTTCGAACTCCGCGAGTCACACCATCAAGGTGGTTACTCTCTGCCGCCGCTGCTCTTGTGCTAGCCACTATGTGAGACTAGGGGTGGCTAACGAGCCGGCTCGGCTCATCAAGGCTCGGCTCGCAAAAGCTCGTTTTGTTAACGAGCTGACTCGGCTCGGCTCATTAGACTAACGATTGCTCGGCTCATTAAACTAACGAGCTAAAATAAAAGCTCGGCTCGGCTCATTTAGAAGATCGAGCTGGCTCGTTAGGCTCACGAGCCAAGTATAATACAACTTTAATGACAAAAACATAGTTAATTTAAAGCATTTTGTAATTGTTGGCATGCATCAAATGTAGAAAAAATATCAATCTAAGTCAATAGAGATAAAAAATAAATGAAACAAAAAATATAATCCAACATCAAACATGATTTTTATCTATATTAAACTTGGTTTATTTATTAGATGATAAGTTGAACTTCACCCAACATAAAAACTACCATTTAATCAGATAATTAAAGGGTGTATTTATATATTATCGAGCCTATCGAACTAACGAACTGTTCACGAGCAGCTCACGAGCTGACTCATTAACAAACGAGCTAAGATAGAGGCTCAGCTTGGTTCATTAAGAAGACTGAGTCGAGCCGAGCCGAGCCAAAATTAAGATCGAGCCGAGCTGGCTCGCGATCCTCGAGCTTTTTTGCCAGCCCTACTGTGGGACATAGGCAGGCGTGCGCACACGCTTTGCCGAGTCTAGCAGTCGCCGCTGCTAATGCTACTACTGGAAGCTTCTGCTGCTTTCTTGCATACGAGGCTGCCGTGCTAGCCTCTGTTCAGTTGGGAGCGTACAAGGTGTTCGAGTCTAAATATTCCACGCTTTCGAACCCTTTTATCCAAGTAAATGTTAAGCCAATAATTAACATCTGTGTTATGTCTGTCGTATTATATTACTCACAATTCAGGGCAGCAAAGACGAGTGGGTGAGGTGCCACGACGGGGACCTCCCATACTCCAGGGACATCAAGAGCAGTATAAAGTACCACCGTAATATTACATTGAAAGGCCATCGCTCCTTGGTTTACAGGTAATTGAGATCCTTTCTGAATATTTATCTGTAACTTACTACATTATGAGATTATTTTTTGAATTAAATGATACTGGAGTGCATTGCTTTGCACCACGTCGGCTTATTCGCCGTTCTTTCAGCTGGATGGTGCACGGGTGCAGGACCAGCGTGACTTAGATGTTAACGTATTGCAGTTTTGAGAAATTTTACAGATCTACCGATCATAATGATCATAACCAATATTGATAATATAAATAAGAACAATGGTTAGTTGTATCGTTTGGAAAAGAGGCTCTAATTTTATACAGTTTTCACGTATGGCTATGATCCGACAAATAATATTTTAGCTTTTGATAAGGGTTCCCTTAGAGTGGTACAGAAGTTCAAAGAATTTCTTTTACCTGAATGTTAATGAAGGTATAACTATGATCCAGTGTGAACAACTTTATTAACTTTTGAAGGATAGAGTTAACACAAGAAACATGCTCCGAACCACCCCCAAAAAAAAAAAAACACCACCGCAAAAAAAAAACCACCGCAAAAAAAAAGGAACATGCTCCGAAGAAGAAATCATCATTTAGAATCTGGATACAATTGGGTGCTCTGTCAAGAGGAAGTGGAAGAAACCTTGTCCCGCCTATTTTTTGATTGTGCTTTTAGTACTAGCTGCTGGTTCAGTATTGGTATTAACTGGATTGAAGAACTGGAGGTGTGCAGCAGAATCAAGGAGGAGTGAAACAGCTTTCAACATCAGTTCTTCATGGAGATCTTCCCAACTGCTACTTGGGGAATATGGAAAGTAAGAAATGCAAAAATCTTTGACCACAAACACCCAACAATAGCAGATTGGAAACCTGCTTTCAAAGAAGAAGTCTCCATCCACTTGTATAGAATACCACATAGGTTCCATCCTCGTATTCGACAATGGCTAGCTTTTTTTTGCACATGGGATTACCCACCCCCATCCCTGACGGAACGGGGTTCCAAATTCAGGTTTACAGCATGTTTAGACTGCAAAACGGAACAGAATAAAAAAAAGGTGGGGTGGGGGGGTCTCCACCCCTAAGCCTCAAGCCAGATTCTGTAACTTATGGCTTAGGGGACATAGCCCGTGTAGCATTTTGTGCGCACATCGTACATCAGTTTAACATTTTTGTCAACTACTAGGACATCTAAAAACAAAACAAAACGCTTGCTGAGCCATCCGCACAAGCATCAGAAGTAGCATGGGACTCCCGTCTCTTCACGCCTCCTGATCATTGCCATCTTGAGCTGGATTTGCCAGTGGGGGTTGCATCGCCTGCAGCGTCACACATCTTCCTTGTCTCCTCAGCGCGGTCATTGCCGCCCTCATCATCGAATCAGCTCCGGCCTTGATCACCTCCTCCATTGCCGAAGGGTAGAGTCCTGCCCAATATCAAAGAAAAGAACACGCAGGGAAAATAATGTCACAAGGATGTTTGATCCATTTCTTGTCAAAGCAGGCACGATTTCTGGCCTTCCAAGCAGCCCAGCAGATGGGAGGCCAAGGGTATATACATCCTCCCCTCCCGAGAGAGCTTGCTTGATCCATGCCCAGTATTAACTTAGTGAATTTGGCCTTGTACTAACACCAAAACCAAGAGCTATGATTCCCCATACCACTTTCATTACTGGGCATGTAAAGAATAAATGCTCAGAATTCTCCTCTTGGTTCTTTCAGCTGGATGGTGCACGGGTGCAGGACCAGCGTGACTTAGATGTTAACGTATTGCAGTTTTGAGAAATTTTACAGATCTACCGATCATAATGATCATAACCAATATTGATAATATAAATAAGAACAATGGTTAGTTGTATCGTTTGGAAAAGAGGCTCTAATTTTATACAGTTTTCACGTATGGCTATGATCCGACAAATAATATTTTAGCTTTTGATAAGGGTTCCCTTAGAGTGGTACAGAAGTTCAAAGAATTTCTTTTACCTGAATGTTAATGAAGGTATAACTATGATCCAGTGTGAACAACTTTATTAACTTTTGAAGGATAGAGTTAACACAAGAAACATGCTCCGAACCACCCCCAAAAAAAAAAAAACACCACCGCAAAAAAAAAACCACCGCAAAAAAAAAGGAACATGCTCCGAAGAAGAAATCATCATTTAGAATCTGGATACAATTGGGTGCTCTGTCAAGAGGAAGTGGAAGAAACCTTGTCCCGCCTATTTTTTGATTGTGCTTTTAGTACTAGCTGCTGGTTCAGTATTGGTATTAACTGGATTGAAGAACTGGAGGTGTGCAGCAGAATCAAGGAGGAGTGAAACAGCTTTCAACATCAGTTCTTCATGGAGATCTTCCCAACTGCTACTTGGGGAATATGGAAAGTAAGAAATGCAAAAATCTTTGACCACAAACACCCAACAATAGCAGATTGGAAACCTGCTTTCAAAGAAGAAGTCTCCATCCACTTGTATAGAATACCACATAGGTTCCATCCTCGTATTCGACAATGGCTAGCTTTTTTTTGCACATGGGATTACCCACCCCCATCCCTGACGGAACGGGGTTCCAAATTCAGGTTTACAGCATGTTTAGACTGCAAAACGGAACAGAATAAAAAAAAGGTGGGGTGGGGGGGTCTCCACCCCTAAGCCTCAAGCCAGATTCTGTAACTTATGGCTTAGGGGACATAGCCCGTGTAGCATTTTGTGCGCACATCGTACATCAGTTTAACATTTTTGTCAACTACTAGGACATCTAAAAACAAAACAAAACGCTTGCTGAGCCATCCGCACAAGCATCAGAAGTAGCATGGGACTCCCGTCTCTTCACGCCTCCTGATCATTGCCATCTTGAGCTGGATTTGCCAGTGGGGGTTGCATCGCCTGCAGCGTCACACATCTTCCTTGTCTCCTCAGCGCGGTCATTGCCGCCCTCATCATCGAATCAGCTCCGGCCTTGATCACCTCCTCCATTGCCGAAGGGTAGAGTCCTGCCCAATATCAAAGAAAAGAACACGCAGGGAAAATAATGTCACAAGGATGTTTGATCCATTTCTTGTCAAAGCAGGCACGATTTCTGGCCTTCCAAGCAGCCCAGCAGATGGGAGGCCAAGGGTATATACATCCTCCCCTCCCGAGAGAGCTTGCTTGATCCATGCCCAGTATTAACTTAGTGAATTTGGCCTTGTACTAACACCAAAACCAAGAGCTATGATTCCCCATACCACTTTCATTACTGGGCATGTAAAGAATAAATGCTCAGAATTCTCCTCTTGATTACAGAAATAGCAGGTAGGATCCCCTTGCCATTTTTTTTCTCATGTTGTCCTTAGTCAGAATTGCATCATTTTCCATTAACCATATGAATATCTTTATTTTTCAGGTATCTTAGCCTTCCAAACATGCTTGTAGGCAAGAGCATTGCCGTCTTTTGTTAAGTGTTCATACATTGATTTTGTGTAGCACTGGGCATTCGGGTTACCCGAAAACTTCAGGTTGGGTTTTTCGGGTTTTTGAAAATTCGGTTTCGAAAAGTGACACCTGAAATTAGCCTAAAATATCACGGACCCAACATTTCGGGTACCCGAAAGTTTGGGTTCGGGCTTCGGGTACCCCAAAAGTACCCGACTGTGGAAGTGTTGAGGCGCTGAGGCTCCAAGCCGATGGTCAATGCGCGGTTGCGACGTGGGGCGTGGGGACCTGTCGGACCGTTGGTCACACACAGCCGCTTCCCAGCCTTGGCTACTCGCTGACGAGTGGCGGCACACGACGGCACAAGCCCGATGGTCGATGTGTGGCGGCGATGTGGAGCATTGGGGCGCGTCGGTCTGCTGCTCAGACGCAGCGGCCTCCTAGCCTCGTTGACGCGGCGATGAATAGCGCACTCAGGGGCGATGCCGGCAAGGTGCGGGTGCGACGATGCTGACGATTAGTAGCGAGGCTACGCAGGGGCGGCGGGGTTCGATGTATGCCGTACGGGATGGCTAGGGTATAGGGGTTCTGTTTGATTGGAATCCTCCCAGGTAGGTGGCCTCCCAGGCAACATTGCCAAGCGTAGGATTTCGTGTGCCTGCGCCTCGGATCGCTGCCTGGCCCAGGCAGCTACCTGCCAGGCAGCATCCAAACAGGCCCAGGATGCGATGCTGATTGCCTCCCATCGTGGGCTGTTGTACTTGTATCTAAGTGTAGGCTGTTTGTATCTGGATTGAAGATGCTGTTTGTATCTAAGTGTGGGCTGTTTGTATCTGGATTGAAGATGCTGTTTGTATCTTAGACAATGGGCTGAGATATGCTGAACAGCATGCTGTTTGTATCTAAGTGTGGGCTGTTTGTATCTGGATTGAAGATGCTGTTTGTATCTAAGTGTGGGCTGTTTGTATCTGGATTGAAGATGCTGTTTGTATCTAAGTGTGGGCTGTTTGTATCTGGATTGAAGATGCTGTTTGTATCTAAGTGTGGGCTGTTTGTATCTGGATTGAAGATGCTGTTTGTATCTAAGTGTGGGCTGTTTGTATCTGGATTGAAGATGCTGTTTGTATCTTAGACAATGGGCTGAGATATGCTGAACAGCAGAGTTTTTTTATTTTTAATCGAATTTTTTATTATATTTTTATTAATAACCGCACGTTTTCAA
>LAPY01002092.1:27625-40587 GCA_000970635.1 Eragrostis tef | reverse complement strand
GCGTGGACGCTCCAGATGCGTTCCTAGTGTCGGTTTGGAGGTCGGTGACCCCGTGGAGGCGGTTGTGGTAGAGTAAGGGCCAAGTTTATGACAAAACAGCCCACTCTACAATGTCGGTTGGTCTTCCACCTTGATGGGCACTTGGTCTAGATGTTTTGAGGTATATGTAGCCCACTGGAGGAACTTAGAGACCAACGGAGACATGAGTAGGCCGGCCGGCCGGCCAACTGTTTTTTTAGCCCAGTGCTCAATTTTTGCATTGGCGCTACTTCTGCTCCTGGACTCTGGATTGGTTGATTCAAAAGTCCATTTTGACTATTTCGGCGAGGGCTTTGACATGGAGGGATCAAATTTCTAGTTTGAATAATGATTTCCTATGTCATTCCTTGATTCTTGCTTTGAGGGATGCCGAGATGTCGAAGCCTGGTCTTGTGCTTTTGCATACTTGATATTTCTCTATGAGTATAAGCATTTTTGCACCAATATTCCTTTTTATCTTGCAAAACAAGCTTACATCCAATTGTGGAATTTGATTAGTTTAATGCATAGAACATTGGTGCTCGCCTTTTATTTACCAGTAAGTTGAGAGTGAAAATGCGATTTTTACACCATCAACAATGACGTGCCAGGAGATCAAGTGGCGATTGGAGGAACGATCGAGGCATCGATAGCCCTTGTGTTCTGGAGATAGCCGAGAAAGACACACCGAACAGAGCGGGGAGCAATTTTGTGTGGAGCCGTGGCCGCTGTGTTGGGGTAACATGCACACCCAAAAACACATAAATGAGAGTAGGAGGGAGGAGCACCGTGGAGGCATGGTGTGGAAAACTGGATGGTTTTGGATGGGAGACGGTTTATGAGATAGGCGGCGGTGCTTAAGCTCTCAACCCAATAAGATGGAGGCATGGCGGCTTGGATGAGCATGGTGCGGACCATGTTGTTGATGGTGCGTAGGATGCACTCGGCTTTCCCGTTCTGCTGGGAGGTGTATGGACACGACATGCGAAAGGTGACGCCCTTGGTGAGGAAGAACATGCGGAAGGAAGAATTATCAAACTCTCGCCCATTGTCACATTGGATTTGATTGTGCCGCCAAACTGCGTAGCCACATAGGAAAAGAAATGGGTGAGTGTGGTAAAAGTATCTGATTTGAGACGCAAAGGGAATGTCGAATGTTAATGAGTGAAACCATCAAGAATGACCAAATAGTATTTATAGCCATACACACTCACTATAGGAAACGTCCATAAATCACAGTGCACCAAATCAAATGCTCTAGCAGCTCTAGATTGCTGAGTGAAACCATCAAGAATGACCAAATAGTATTTATAGCCAGACACACTCACTATAGGAAACGTCCATAAATCACAGTGCACCAAATCAAATGCTCTAGCAGCTCTAGATTGCGAGGAATCTAATGTGGCGGCCAGGTTGGCAAGCATGACATAAATCGTCACTAGCATTTTTATTACAATTTATTGCAAAGGAACTAGCAAGCCTAGAGATGGCGTCATGTCCCAGGTAACCGAGGTGGCGATGCCAAATGGAAGGGGGCGCCGTGATAAGGAGTGAGTCGTCGAGGGCAAAGAGATGGTGTATAGCGGCCCCGAGCTATTGCACCTGACGATCACGTTCCGAGAGTGAAGATCCTTCATAGAGAGGCCAAACGGGTCAAACTCTTGGAGCAAAGATTATCAGTAGAGAACTAGCGAACTCAAATAAGGCTCTTAATAATGTCAGGGGCAATAAGAATATTGTTAAGATAAAAGGAGCCAGGAAAGACAGTGGAACCAGAACCAATGACAAGTAGAGTTGAACGGTTTCCGACAACGATGGATGAAGGATTATGTGAATTAGGAGTACGAAAAACATCCACGTTACCAACGGAGGGCGTCATGTGGGAGGAGGCGCCACAATCGATGACCATTACATGTTGGGAGGCGGTGGTTGCAAGGACATGGTGCTAAAGGCCCGGGCGAGTTTCAGGATCAAAGTAGAGCCCAGCTCCTTGATGTTGAGACTGAGGTGGCACTAGGGCTTGGAGCTGGGGCGCCATGGGCATGGGTATCGGTGCGTAGTGGTACTGTCCCAGCTCCATGGGCGGGGAAGGCCACTAGGGCACCGGGAACTTACTGCATCGATGCATCTGGGTAGCTTGCCATCATGGCCTTTGGTGCACCCGTGGAGGATGTTTAGCCCGAGGGTGCTGTCGTTGATCACCTGCCCGAGATCACCGCGCGTGTCAGACATGGATTTCATCTTGGGGAAGTAGCTCGAGATAGAGAGGTCGCGTTGCACGAGGGTGTTGAATTCAGCACCAAGGAAGAGGGCCCGCCTCTCGCAGTTGCCGAGGAACTGTTGTTCAATGCCCAGCCAAGCGAAGTGCACCGCGACGATCGTTGACCACCTCCATGAGTTTCGGCGGTATCGTGTTGAAGGTCCACGAAATCACGACGGCATCCATGCGCATCCAAGCCGGGTTGACAGTGTAGACGGCGTCCGATCGGACATGGTCGTCAAGGGAGAAGCAACAGAGGGTGAGCATCATGTGACCGCGCCACTTTTCGAAGTCGGGTGACATGTGGTCGAGGACGATCAGCACCACCGCGCGGATGTTCTGGACCGAGGAGGCCTGCGCGTGCATATTGGCGATGGTGCTGGCTTCGAGGTAGGCGTCGTCGTCATTGTTCTGCGGAGGTGGCTTCGGCTCGCCCATGCATGGCTTTGCGCTCGAGAGCCTAGGCGGCGGCACGCTCTTGTTCGAAGGCGGCCGCGGCGGCGCGGACTCAGGCATGGGCAGTCTCAAGAGAGAGAACCTTCTCCTTGGCGGCGGCGGCGGCAGCGGCTTCCTCGGCTGCCTTGGCAATGGCATTGGCACCAGCCTTGGCCACAGCATCACTGTCAGCGGTGGTCTTGTCATCGACCATGGTGGCGGCGGCTGGTGGTTAGGGTTTGAGCGGAAGCGGGGAATCCACCGAGATCGTGTGGACTCGTGATACCATATTAGTGAGGATAGGTGCTGAAGATTGATTGTATTCCATCATGCGAGGATTACAGAGAATATATAGCCAGGCAGGGATGCACCGACCTAAGGAAGCCCAATGGGCTAGGTAGGAATAATTCTAACATTCACGAATGCAGTTTGAGCCTGGTAAATAAGCTTCTCGGTGAAGGGGTCCAGCCTAATGGTTAAAACTTGGGTGAAAAGTTTGTATAAGCAGTTTAGAAGACATATAGGCCTGAACTGTTGTACTTTTGTTGCATCAGCCACATTAGGTAAAAGGGTGATTATCCCATAGTTAAGTCTCTTGATATCAAGAGATCCTTCATAAAAATCAACAAGCAGCTCCATTATATCAGTTTTCACAATATCCCACCAGGTTTGATAGAATTCAATGGGAATTTTGTCTGGGCCGACAGCTTTATTTTTTTCCATCTGAAAGAGAGCAAATTTTACTTTTTCTTCAGTGGACTCGTGATACCATATTAGTGAGGATAGGCGCTGAAGTTTGTATAAGCTGTTCAGAAGACATATAGGCCTGAACTGGAAAAAGCAAGGAGATTTTTTTTGTGCACTGCAGATATTTCACTACAGTGCACGCGCGCGCTGGTGCCTCCGCTCGAACCCGTGACCGACAGGAGCAAACGCTCCCGAAGCCTCACGCTCTGGCCAGTCGGGTCGACAAGCTTTGGCTCTTTCTTTTATTTATAAAAATGGCATGCACTGTGGTGAACTCCCTCGCAGTTTTTCGGTCAAAAGCTTTATTAACTTCTGAAAATGAACTCCTCAGAATGGTACAATCCAATGAATTTTTTTTTGTGGTATAAGAGTAAACAAGTAGTTTTATGTGATTGTTCCTTTCTCCGTTTTATTTGCTGACAAACGTGTTACTTCACTGTAAGGAAAAAAATCTTTTATTGTACATGCTCTTTTTTATTCCTTTTATGTTCTGTCAAATGCAACATCTATTCAAAAATAAATCTCGTTTATGACAACTAGTTTCGTTCAAAATAAATCAGATGCACTTTTCTAATTCCACGTGTAAGTATGGATTATTCAAATTTTCGTTCCATTGTACATTTGACAACTAGCTCTGGCTTGAAATATTGTAATCAAGACTCCAGATCATTGTACAAGAGTTGAGGACGACACAAATGTTCCTGTGCCCACATTTTGCCTCTTGCTAACATCTAATCTCTCTCTCTCTCTCTCTCTCTCTCTCTCTCTCTCTCTCTCTCTCTCTCTCTCTCTCTCTCTCTCTCTCTCTCTCTCTCTCTCTCTCTCTCTCTCTCTCTCTCTCTCTCTCTCTCTCTCTCTCTCTCTCTCTCTCTCTCTCTCTCTCTCTCTCTCTCTCTCTCTCTCTCTCTCTCTCTCTCTCTCTCTCTCTCTCTCTCTCTCTCTCTCTCTCTCTCTCTCTCTCTCTCTCTCTCTCTCTCTCTCTCTCTCTCTCTCTCTCTCTCTCTCTCTCTCTCTCTCTCTCTCTCTCTCTCTCTCTCTCTCTCTCTCTCTCTCTCTCTCTTTTGGAGATCAGCTAACATCTAATCTCTATGTATTTCTATATGTACAGTGGCGATCATGATGCTATGATACCGTTTCTTGGTACACAGTCTTGGGTGAGATCACTTAACTTCTCTATTATTGATGACTGGAGGGCTTGGCATCTCGATGGTCAATCTGCAGGGTGAGATGCTGTACATAAAACCATTTGCTCTATAACTATTGACTTCACAGGTGGATGCCTTTGAATAGTGAATTCTGCACGCTTATAACAGTAGCGGCTTTTACATTTGAATTGCAGGTTCACTATAGCATATTCAAATAACTTGACCTTCGCTACTGTTAAGGTAACATTATATTTGTTTCGGTTCCATTTTCTATGCTTACTAAGGAAAAGGATCACATAAAAAAAAGGAAAAAATCAGTTTTATTCCCCCGAACAATTCATTTTGTCTAATTTACCCGCTAGACAAAACCATGGCTTAAATTACTCCCTCAAAAAAAATCATGTTGGTGCAATCCACCCCCTATCATGATTTGTATTTTTTGTTTCTTGTTATACAAATTGAATTTGAACCTCAAATTTTGTATGATAATAACTAACACAACAACCTATGTTGAAATAATTATAACATATTGTTTGATATAATTTACATTGTCTAATAGAAATTAATGATAAATACATACAAATGACTATATGCTATAATTATTTTATACAGTTTATTATGTGAGATATTATCGTGAAACATATTAGCTTCAAATTCGACTTGTACGTCAAGAAACAAATAATACAAATCGCAATAGGGATATATTGCATCAACCTTAATTGTTTGAGGGAGTAAATTGAGCCATGATTTTGTTCAGGGGGTAACAGACAAAGTGAATTATCCAGGGGAGTAAAATAGACTTTTCTCTATAAAAAACTGCTGAACTGAAACCTATTGAACAAAATCATGTATACTTTCTTTTGGAAAATGGAAATATTTTAGGCTTCTGCATCGTCACACATAGCCTTATTCCTATTACAAAATTTCAAATTCATGACTAACATCGAATGAACTAAAAGCATTAGAGACAAAGTCTAATTATAAAATTTCCATCCATGACTGTAGAAGGTACTTTTTCATTCTTTGAACTGCAGGGCGCCTCGCACATTGCACCAGAGTTTCAGCCAGAGAGATGCCAGGCCATGTTCAGGCGGTGGATTTCCAACAAGCCACTTTGACCAAATATATGATGGATAGAAGTATAGTGCAAATATGAGCCGTGCCTCGGTTCGCATGTGAGCTGAGCATCCTTTGTCAGCAAGTAATTGTTGGGACAACTTGCAACAACAACAACAAAAAAACATGTTGTACTACTCCATCATGTATTTTGGTTTGAAAGATGATTCAAGCGAAAAGATATTGCATTCAAATTGAAGATGTTTGATTAAAGCAAGAATTTTCAATATAGATTCAGTAAATATAAATCAAGATTCAAAGAGTTCCAACTCAATATGGAAAAAAAATAATGGAAGACCTGTTTCGCAAAACTCCTCTCTAGCATGGTGAATATTTCTGAGCTGCTTTGTTAGCAAATCCAGCTTAGTAAGACCAATATGCTCATTGGATAGCTGGGAAGGTTCAAAGAAAAAGAATTATACAGGGTTTGCAGGAATAACCAATCAATATTTTGGTTTTCACACAGTCATACAAGTATGTACTTACTTTAAAAAAACTCTTTAACTTGTCATGGCAAACACGTGATAGAATTTGCGGGCCCTCAATTTTGTCACGGTTCTAGTCATCACCCTCTTTTTTAATCCTCTTTTTGCATTTGATCGTTAATTGGAAATAAAATATACAAAATTAAACCTTCAAACCAATTGTGATGTCATGACGCAGGAGTTTAAGTGAGCTTTTTCTCTCATTTTGTATAGAGCAAAGCCTGCTCGTCATGACGCCATGACGGCATGGTTTGACAATCTGTAAATATGTACAGACTTTGCTAACAAAACTAACAATAATAAAAGTGCAGTAGGGGAATTCCCCTCCTGTTTTCCGTCAAAAAAAAATAAACCTTCAAACCAATTGTGATGTCCAACAATTATTACTCTATGTAGTAAAATGCATCTCAAGTCCCTAACCTAGTCGGGGTTTCCATCTGGGTCCATAGACTCTTAAAATGAAGATTTTAGTTTCAAAACTATTTTAAGGTTCTTATCTGAGTCCATAATTAAACTCTCAATTCTCAAAACAATTAGTTATGATTCTGATACGACTCGTTCTGTAGCATATGTCGTGCGCGATACAGATTTGTTTTCCGGAGAAAACAAAGACATTCGTGCTCTGCATGGTGAGTACTTTTTATTATGTGCTGACATACACAACGTACTGGTGTATTTCTAGCTATCTTATTCGTCCACGAGAGTACTAATCCAGCAAGGAACAACAACATTGTGGGTTCAGCGCGTAGAGCTATTCGCAGCAATGCGGCGACCACTCGTGTCCTTGCAGCTCGTCTTCTTCGTCTGCCTCTTCAACCTCGCATCGGCCACAGAGCGGAACATAGTAGACAGCCTTCCAGGCTTCGATGGCGCTCTCCCTTTCCGCCTCAAAACGGGGTGTGCATCAATCCTGAGTTTTTTTTCTCAAGAAAATAGCATTGATCCTGAATCCATGGAAATGTTTGCAAGAAGACATGAGTTTGGGTGCAATTTTACAGGTACGTGACCGTTGATGAGTATGCGACTCATGAATTCGGTACCGTAATTACTTTTCCAAAATAGTAACCTGATCAATCTCATAACAAGTCAGATTTCCATACTTGTATTTCACTGTGGTCTATGTATATCCATCTATGGACGTCTGATCCTATTATCTGTATTCCCTTTTCTTTTACCATCTCTGAAGTTGTAATAACTATAATTGATTTCACCGTGGCCACAATCCCTTGCGGCTACCTGGAACCTTGACATATTTTCCTTGTCTCTATATTTACAATGTTTATTTCTTGTTGCGTTGTTTACTTGCTGAGAATTCCATCTCACACTTGCTTCCCTGTTCCAGGTAAAAGGTTAATGGAGTAGAAGTATGAGCATGGGTCATAGGTGGCACGCATTTCCAGCACCGTGGATTACAATTTATTTATGAGTCAAATGTTTTATTCTCATGTTTTATTCTCACGTGGACCTTTATTTCATTTTGCTTCTGCTTATGACTTTAACTTTTTTTTGTTTACATTATATTTACATTTGCAATGACGTTCCAACTTCCACGTAGTACCGCGCATGCGGGTTGCTAAATATACAGATTAAGAAAACTATATGGTTAATCCTAGTTGCTCTCCTAGAATGCGATCCACTGAAAGCAAAGAGAAACTAAGGTGGAGCCATACCCTTAGGCCAGTCTCAATGGGTCTTTTATTTGCATTTATTAAGGTGGCACATCAGCTAAAAAATGACATGGCAAGAATTTTAATAAGAGAGAGAAGCCATGTCTTTTATTCTAATAAAAAGAACTTGGCACCTTTTCCTAGACAATGAAAGTGAAATGAAAGTGCATTGAGCATCTTTTCTTTCATTCTTCACCATTTGATCCAATCATATGCATCTATTTATTTTTTTAGTTATCATATGAAAGTGTGAAAATGAAAGTGTGTATTGAGAGATGTCATTTTATTTCACAACAAAGCTGATGTGTCATATTTAAAGAGTGCGAAATGAAAGACTCCACTGAGATTGGCCTTAAAACCACAATGTCGCGTACACACAGCTCGAATGGAAACAAGCAGAAACCCAAAGGAATCTTGTGGTCCAAATAGGAGTCAGACATGTAAAAATGCTACATAATTGGCCTTGTTCAGCAAACAAAAACACAGTGCCAAAAGGTAGCATCAAAGTAAATGCATGAAGCTATTCTGAAGATGAAATGATCCAGGAATCATATCACCATGCCCTGTTAGATCCGCCTGAATTCCGGGGGTAGCTTTAACAATTCAACAGGCTATATTTTGGGATAAGTCTAATGTGCGATGGGTCGCGCTAGACCCGTAGCGCGCGTCTCCTTCCAAACCACCTTCTCGCTTTTTGTTGGCTAGCAGGGCCCAATCACATGCAATTTGCCGGTGAAGGAAAGAAAATGACGATCCTGACGTCATCGTATTAAATATCCGGTTCGAAACTTGAAAATGTCATAACGCTTTCATATGATGTCGGTTTCTAATTTTGTTTTCACCGTTGTATTCTACGCGATGAGATGAACAAAACTTGACCCCACTCGCATATGTTTAAAAGAAAATTTTTGCAGACATAAGTTGCTACTGTACATACAACATAAGTTGCTACTATACCTATAACATAAGTTGCTACACATATTTTGTTGTACAAATTAAGATTGTTATATGTTGTCTATATATACAGATTACTACTCATACATTGACTGAAATCACTATGACATGGATTAGTTAGAAAAATATATTTTACGATGGAATATCAACTTATATCGATATTATGTAAGAAAAATATATTTTACGATAACAACTTATGTATATACGAATTGCTACACTTGTATCTACATGTGTGGCTACTACCTACCATATTAAGATAAGTTGCTACTAGATTCGAGTCACAATAAATTCTTGCATTTGGTATAATTTCAAAATTATTACTATGCCTATAACTTTAAGTTGCTACTATCTATACTATACAAGTTGCTATTGGTTTTTAAATACACAAGGTAGCAACTTATAAACCTGGTAGCAACTTATATTATAAACCTGGTAGCAACTTCAGTGATATTATAATACATCCAAAAAAAAGTTTAGAACCTATGAAAGTGAGATCTAGTTTTGTTCGTCTTGTCACGTAGAATGCAACGGTGAAAACGAAATCGAAAACAGACATAATATGAGAGAGTTATGGCATTTTAAAGTTTCTAAATTGGGTATTTAATGCGATGACATCACCTGAGAGCAACGTCCACCGGAGCTTTTGAGCTTTTAGAAAAGCTGGCTGTTTGAGTAGGTGAAAAACTGTCTATTAGATTTTTAATATTGGCTTTTGTAATATATATTAAGCTTCTCAGCATGTAAAGAGTCAGAAAAGCACCTCTCAGCAAGCTTTTCAGCTTCTAGTTCATTTCATCAGAAGTCAGTTTCTCAACACTCTAAAAGCCAAATCAGAAGTTTGCTGTTTGTTTCGGCTTTTCAGCTGGCCAGCTTTTCAGCTGGAAAAGCCATCTGAAAAGCTGAAACAAACCGGGCATGTGACAAGTTGAAACAAACAGGGCATAAGACAGGTGTTGGCTTCTGGTTTGAAGGATTAAGATTGGGGACATGTGGCAAGTGATGGGACGAGACGCGTGCTGGCGCATCGCTCGTACGTACGCGCTGTAACCTCTCCCTATATTTTGATCTGCGATGTTTTAGCTTTGAACCGTATCTCCGGCAGCCTAGCGGCAGGGGCGGAGAGTGGCACGTGGAAGGGCGGATTCGGCCAGAGATGGATCTCTTCTCGGAATCGATGCTGAGAGAAGGGAAGACATCTTCTAATTCCCTTTCTTTGACCAACAATTTGCATAAACCTATCCTATGACAACAAATTGAGAAAGCAAATATATAGCACAATTATCGTTTTCACGGTCCTCCTGTGTCATGTCAAAAATATCGCTTAATATTATAAATATTTTACTAAAATAGCATATGTTTTAATCATAAACGGCTTACATATACAGAAAAAATGAATATAGGACAGATAGTTTATTTTCACTCAACTTTCAACCTTGATCACTCCTAGGGGGGCTATTCCTATTATTGTAGTCCACTACGCTGTCACATATATTCTGAGAAGTTGAAACCGGTCACTGCATTGACTATTTGTACAACAATTTAACTGACGCTGTTTCCTCCTAGTAGAGTACTCTTCATCTCATTTCTTTTCCGAATACCAATTTGTAGACGCCAATAATTCAAAGCACAATCTGGTACTAGAGATGCAAAAAACCATTGGATCGAGTGGCGCCAGTATGGGACACATCTTGCCTCATAGCCAATGCAACGAACTGCAGCTTTGGCATACTCCTCAGGTGACGGTATGAATGGAGAGTCACCCTTGACAGGGGACATCTTTGTAGCCACATACAATGGAATCTGTATCACCGTCCATGAAGAACATATTTTATAAAACAGCACACGAAGCACAAACAAGTAATTGCAATTGTTCATTTTTCACTATGTACTATACATTATTTTCGTTTTTAGGCACGCGTAGAGATGGAAACTAAGTTATTATAAAATTGTACTTGTAAAACTAATAGTCCAGGCATATGCGGGGAGATTTAGAAGAACCAATAAAGCCCAAAAGACAGTATCATTGTGCACATCCAACAATTATGCACTAAAGCATGTGAAAAGTAAGTCTATAATACTTATTCCCCCACGCACCTTGCTGAACCTTGAATTTAGTTTCTATTATCCTACCAATGGATCATTAGTAATGCAGACAACATTGAACTTGGAGTGGTCAATGAGTTAAGAGGCTAACAGAAAATAAGTAGTAATAAAACTCTTTATACCTGGCATTGTACGTCTACTCCATATTGTTTGTATTCAACACTTAGGCTTCGAGAAAATTGATCAACATACCTAACAAAATGTACAGATACCAGACACATAGTATTAATCATTTGGATCCAACAAATTAATATGAAATATTTTCAGTGGAAAATGGCCAAGCCTTTTGAGTTATTCATGGTATAATGGTTCAATCACATTGATCACGACCTGGATTTAAAGTCACCATACGTCAGAATTTTGTTAGCATTAATTTTACACAACAAGTACCGTAAAAGGTCTGGCAAAATTTTGTTCATATCAAAATTTCTGAAAATTTCCTGGACCCTTCATTTCATATGCGCTTTGCTCTTGATGAATGATGATCTGCTGTGCTGCCTATTATAAATGAGAGTTAATGCGTGGACCAGTGGTACGAAATGTTCCATGTGCAATCGACTTGTGGTACGGGGCAGAGCAAACGTAGTCTCATGCATCGCCGTATTTCTACTGATTGTTAATGCAATGGACAAACTTTCTTACAAACACTATTATGTCTAAAACCAGCATTAAATGTGAAACAGTGATAATGTTTGCATTTGCTTTGCTGTTTAGTCACGTCAAAGAAACTGATAATGGTGGAGACAGCTGATGTACCAAAGGAGGCTAAATATATGCATACATTACGCACATTTTTAAATTAAATTACAAAATTAACCCGATAAATCAAATTAAGCAATCTGTTGAAGTAATGCTACAGCTCAAATTTCTTACTAGCCAAGTCTATATATACTGGAGCAACAACAATAAGGTTTAACCTTATCCATAGACGTTGTCCTTCTGGGACAATTAATAGGTTAATTACTCCTGTCATCTTAAAATAATTGGTGCTTTTGACTTTTAAACATCTTGTTCGACCGTTTGCCTTGTTAAAAATATTTACGCAAATATTATTTATTTATTTATAACTTATTTATTTATTTATAAGTTATTTTATTATTAACAATACTTCAATTTTAAATAAAACAGACAGTCAAATGTGGTGTTTAAAAGTTAAAAGCGTAAATTATTTTGGGACGGAAAGAGTAAAAGCGGTCGAGCTTCTCACTTTTTAATTAAAACACGCGATGTGAAATTGAATGATGAAATTTGGGGGTATACAATTGCCCTATATCTCTCCATCAGCCCATGCATGTGATGCTTCCAACTCGAAAAGGATATGCGGGTATTAACCGGCTCATCATGAAAGGAATAATAATATGTTGGACTCGATGGACCAAAAAAGCTGTATTCCCTTCGATATGAAAATCCAAAAAAAAAAAAGAAGGAAAAATGAGACGTGGAAGGGTCAAGGGCAGGCAGCGGATCTGCTGCGCGCTATAGCACTATACTAGAACATTTGAAATTATAATTAATGTATGGATCGACGATAGTGTCCTGTTTCTGTTCTACGGGATGGGACTGCAGTTCGTTTTCCTGCTAAATGCTTTCTCAGCGACAGATGATCACGTACGTTCTGTCGACTAATAATAAAGCAAGAAAGAAACGTACGTGGCAGAAAATGCGTCCAACTGTCTCGGAGAGGAGAGGAGAGGAGAGGAGAGAGCATAAATATGGGGTGGGGTCGCTAGCAACAGTAGCTTACGCCTTGGTGGCCGCGTAGACGGCGTAGAGCGGGAACGCCGGCACGACGACGGAGCACCCGGAGCCCACGTTGACGACGGCGCCGCGCCGCCTGGCCGCCATCCCCGGCACGAGCGCGCGCGCGATCCGCGTGGCGGCCTCCACGTTGACCCGCACCACGGCCTCCCACGCCGGCGCCGGGAGCTCGTGGAGGTAGGCCGCGCCCGGGTACGTCGCGCCGGCGTTGTTGACGAGGACGCCCACGTCGAGGCCCGCCGTCGCGGCGGCCAACCGCGCCCCCCCCCGCGCC
>LAPY01002091.1:71684-83212 GCA_000970635.1 Eragrostis tef | reverse complement strand
GACTCGGCAGGGCCTTCCCTCCCCCAGCCGAGCCGACCTTCCCCATATCAAAAGTAATAAAGGGATAGGGAATTCCATGAGCAGAGGATCCTAGATCGCGCACCAGGATGCATTGCAAGCGACGGACCGTGATCGAGATGGAGCAGCCGGAAGATGCGGCGTTGCCGCTGCCCTGCGATCTGCTCGTGGACGACGTCCTCGCCCGCCTACCGCCGCGCGACCTCGCCAGGGCGCGGGGCGTCTGCAGGGCTTGGCGTGCGGTGATCGACGGCAGCCGCCTCCTGCGCGCGGACCTCCTTCCCCTCTCGCTAGGCGGCATCTTCATCGACTTCAACGACCACAGGTTCCCGGAGTACTTCTCCAATCCCTCGACGAGCCCCACCATCCCAAACATGCTTGACTACCTGCTCGATTCCATCAAGACTACTAGGATATCCATTATGGGCCACTGCAACGGCCTCCTCTTGCTCGATGGAGACTACGTTGTTAACCCCGCCACAAGGTGGTGGGCGCAGGTGCCGCCGTCTTCGCACACATTGAAAGGAAGTTTCAACTATTGGAATTACCTAGTGTTTGATCCGACCTTATCATCGCACTACGAGGTGTTCTCCATCCCCCATTTATATGGAAGTCACGTTGAAGACGTATCAAACCCCACAATTGAGGAATCTGATGAATGGCCACCATCATCATGCATCCTACACGTCTTCTCATCTAGGACGAACGGGTGGGAGGGGAGGTCATTCATCCGCGATGGGGAGGCCGCAGGAACAGTTTCCGACATGCGCAAGGGCGTTGTGGAGCCGGACCGTTATGTCTATTACAAAGGAGTATTATACGTCCAATGCCAAACCAATTTTCTTATGAGGTATAGTAATTTTCACCGACATCTGTTGATTGTTTTTTTTTTCATAATAGCTTCTTACTCACCAAAGGTGCTAACAGTTTTTCACTTCTTTTGTTTTGCAGAATTTCATTATCGGATAGTAAGTACCAAGCAATTAAGCCACCTCTTGGTACTGAAGATCCTCATCTAGGAAAATCCAAACATGGGGTTTACTTTGCGTCACTTGATTACATAGATGATGGATGTCCACTTCGAATTTGGATTCTTAATGAATCGCCTGGTCAGGCAGAGTGGGTGTTAAAATATCACGCCGATCTTACGTGTGTGCTACGTCAAAACTTCAATATATTGCCTCCTGGATCGTGGGTTTTGCAGGATGTCAACTACAATTTCTCAAATGACAAAAGCGAAGCACAGATGGAAGAGAAAGAGATTTGGGACTTTGAGGACGACAAAAGTTACGATGATTGGAGATCATTCAGGTTCCTTGGTTTCCATCCGTTCGAAGAGGTTGTCTTCTTAAGTCAATCCTTAAACTGGGGAGTTGCATATCATCTGAGTACCTCAAAGGCTGAATACTTGGGATGTTTATACTCGACAAAATACGGGTATTTTGCAGAAGTGTCGAGAGAAATAATGGCTTCTTATCCTTATACGCCGTGCTGGATGTGAGAGCTGCCTGAAGCAGTAGTTAATTCAAAATTGCATATTCCTGCATTTACCTTCTCTAAGTTTATATGAAAAGGACTTGTACTCATGACTTAATGTACAGTAAACGTGTTGCTATACTGCTGTGTATACAATTGAGGAAACTGAATTTGGAGGGCCCAAAATCTCGTGTCTTTTCCATGCATGCCCAATCTCAAATTAGGACGTCGATTTTACTCTCATCTAGCTCCAGTGAAAGCTCTTCTTTTTTTTTTTTGAAGGGAAGTTCCAGTCAAAGCTCTAGATGCTGGAGGTGTTAAAATTTTTAAATTTCCAAGTTCCAGTTGTAACTGGGAATATATGTCAGTAACGAATTCAAAAGGCAGACCTATGCGTGCTATCATCACGTCATGCAAAAAAAATTTTCCGCAGTTTGTTGAACCCCGTTATTTTGTTAATCAGTTAACAGAAGTTGGATCACATATAGCTTTGCTTTGTCCCTGGGGGTGGCGCGGCATCCGGCGGCCTCCTCCATGGAGCGGTGTCAGGTGTGGTTGGCGTAGGTGAAGCGCACAAAGGCACACGCGAGCACGGACATGCACCACCCGCTGCTGGATGGCCTTGATCCCGCGCGCGCACCGGCTCCACGTCCCTCGGGTCACGGAAGTAGTTGAACGTCACGGCGGCGGCCGGGCTTCGCTTGCGGGTCCCCAGCTCGACATGGGCCCCGGCCAGGACCTTCTCCAGGATATGAACCCCTCGGTCCAGCCAACGAATCACCTCCGGCGTCCGCTACTTGGGCGGCAACGTGCCCAGGGAGCGGGATGCCCAACGGCGAGCCGCGAGACGCCCTCGATGAACCTACCGAAGCGGGTGAAGGCAAGCAGTTAATTCAAAATCGCACATTCCGTATTCTACTCCCCTTCTAGGTTACATATGCATGTACTTTCTCTAAGTATATATGAAAAGGACTTGTACTCATGACTTCATGTACAGTAAACATATTGATATACTGTTATTTATATACAGTTTACAATTGGGGAAACTGAATTTTTAGGAGAATAGGACAAAAAACATGCTCCAACCGATGCTCCGACCGGCGACCGGTACTCTATCATGCCTGTAGCGCTTTATCTTTTTGGAGAATAGGACCAAAAACATGCTCCAACCGATACTCTATCTCATTCTTCAACATTGTCCAAACTCTATTTGCTTCCCCTTGGATCGCTAGAAATAGAGCACCTGGCCCGTCCTCTGTCCGGCAACCGCTGCTACCTTCGCGCCATTTCCTCCCCCGATTCGTCTTTCACCACGGCAAGCGCTGGCTACCGGGTCGCCGGAGAGAAGCTGGCAGTCCTCGAGGCGCCACTTCTCGGCTGCGCCAGCGAAATCGCGACCCGCGCCTTGTTCTTGCTGCTCCACATCGTGGCCCCCTCGAAGTAGCCTGGGCCCTGGACTGCTGACTCCGACAATCACCGCATCGTCGCTGCGTTCAAGAAATCGACCTGTGCGGCACCCGGTGAGTTTGAGAGCTTCCGCTTCTGGTAGTTGCTCAGTCATTGGCTTAATTAGTGCCTGCCGCTTGTTTCAGATTTTGGATCCTGGCAAGGAGTGAATATGCTCACTTCATACAACACTATTTTATAGTGGTAACTAAGGATCTAATTTTTCTATTATAGGGGAAGTGCATCTTCAGAACAAAAAGTCACGACCTTGGTAGGTTTTTGAAAGTGCTATACACATCATAGTACATAGCGACTATGTTTGTCTTATAACTTATGATACATTAATTGTTTGGCCATATTCAAATGCTCTTTTGTAATGGTACTTAGTGTTGGGATTCTTCTCGGGAAAACCCACACACGGGAGGAACACTAAAGGGACACTAGATTCACATCACGAAGTGGAGCACTTCGTCCCAAGGGACGATCATCTTCATGAATACAAGGATTACAACTTGAGGAGAACCGACCCTCTCCACAGGAGGACGGGGAGGGCTATTTATACTCTCATCAGGGCTACAATCCTTTAGACTAAACTACACCTGATCAGGGCGAATAAACCCCAGAATATCCAGTACAATAATGTCCGAAGAGCATTATGGTCATAATTCATGCCCTAGCCTATTAATACGAAACCCTAGCTGATATCGATGGTCCCATCATCTTGGCTGCTGGGCTCCACGCGAAGTGCCCCCCAGGACAAGTCTGATCACTTCGGACTTCTTAGCTCTGGGCGTTTCCTAACCCTTCGCAGCGAAGTCCCGTGACGTTGTCCCAAATGACTTCGGGACTCCTGAGCTCCGGCTCTTAAGTCGTGACCTACACACAACTGTCAAAGAAGCTGGTGACCGGATTAGCTGTTTCTTCGGTCGAAGCTTTCGTTCCTCAGTGCGCAGTGTTTTTCGTGAGTTGGCGCCGATCGCTCCGCGGATCCCCAACAGAAGCCCCTCGAGGGCGAGGTTCAACCCCGATGAGCCGAACCCCCGAAACCCGAAATCAGGGAACCGTCAGGGGCCAACTTGGAAAAACTCCCTCGCTCACGGGCGTTGAGCCGAAGTGATTGGACTGGATGCCAAAGTTTTTGTCGAAACCGTCAAGGCCGTTACAACGGTTTTTCACCGTTACTAAGGGCGCCATAACTGCGCCGTTTTTACCTCCCCTATATATATGCAGGAGGGGAGGGGGGTCATTTCTTCGCTCTCCTTCTGCTCTCTCGAATTCCTTCGGTGATTCTGCAGTTGCGAGAGACTTCGTGTAGACTAGTTGCTGCTCGTGAGTTCGCTTTATACTTCGGGCGTATTGTTGGGAGCCTTCTCTTCGGTTCCTAGGAGCTCTGAAGGTATTTCTTTGTTGTTACTAGTTATTGTTTTTTGCACTTCGCATTTGTTGTTTGTGTTATTTTTACTTGTTTGTTTTAGCGTTTTGTGAATGATGGCTAGGATTAAGCAGACTGCTCGTTTGGTCGAAGAGGCTGCCACTCTTGAAGAAATGTCTGGCGAAGAGAACACTGCGAGCCAGGGGGAGGTTGGGATCTCCTTGGAGAGCTCCGACCGTGTTCTTGATTCCCCTTCGAGGGGTGCTACTGATGAGGGCGAACGCTCAACCGGTCGCGGCCGCTCCCACGGAGGTCCCGCTCCCAGCGCGTCGCGCTTCAGGTAATGCTATTGGCGAAAATGATGATTATGTTGCATATATTGAGTCCGCACTTCGGGGCGATGCCGCTCCTTCATCAGCTGTGACCAAGCGGTCCTTACGCTCGATTGCGCTAGGAATAGAAGCTGGCCCTTCGGGTCATGGTGGTGTTCAGAATGCTGGCGAAGCAATGATGCGGCGACCTGCGGTCTTCGAGAGGACATTTCATTTAGGACGGTCCCGTGTCAGCGAAGCGGTAATAGAGGAATATGTTCGCCGAGGTTACTTCTTGCCCTAGACAGGGTCGTGCACCTGGAGACGAGACTACTCTGCAACCTCACTTCAACGAAGCTGTCGTGTTTAGGGATTACTTCGAGGCGGGGCTTCGCCTCCTGTCTTATCGATTTCTAGAGCGAGTGTTGCAGTGCTTCGGCTTACAGATCCACCATCTTGCTCCTAATTCCTTCGTGCAACTGTCCAAATTCATCTGGGCGGTTCGCACTCAAGACGCGAAGCTCAATGTTGATTCCTTCGTTCGCTTCTTTTGTTGCCACCTTCAGAATAAGAAGGTTGTCTTCGATGATGACATGTTCCACAGTTAATATGGGTTGTGCACATTTAAGCCTAGGACTTTTCTCAAGAAGTCCAAGGTTAAGATGGTTTCCCTAATCAAGGCTCAGAAGAACCACTGGGATGATTGGCTGGACTATTGGTTCTACTTGGAGGTTCCTTCGTTGGTTGATAGCGAAGGTCAGGAAACCTTTCCACTGGCTAGTCAGCTTGTCCCTGTTGATTCGGTCTTTACTCCGAATTATTCGAGCTCTACAGGTTTTCAGAATTGCTGCTCGGCTTTCCAGACTTCGTTGCTCAACGGCCACAGTATCACCGAAGAGTTTCTGGCTACTGGTATCTAGCCTATCTGCAACGATTGGAAACATGATGGCTTCGAGATGTGTGAAGTGCCCAACAAGATTGATTACAAAGTTCCCTTTTTTGAGGGACTCTCGAAGCCCGAAGATCTGCGGCCACAGGAGTTCGTTCAGATTGTTGAAGATGTGGCGGAGCTTTTGTGTGATCCCTTCAGTGCTGTCGAAGAGCTCGATTGCCAACTTGGTTTACTGGTTAACCGAAGGGTGAACCGTATATTTGACTGCATGAAGATTAGCTATGGTGACCACAAGGTGAAACTCGGGAAAGCAAAGTCTGACAGGCTCGTGACCACCAACTACATTCAGCTTCGTGGTTGGGAGAAGAAACCCGAAGAGGTTTCTCCTGTTGCTGCGAAGAGGCGGGCTGCTACCAGTGGGTCTGGGACTCGTCGTGCTGCGCGTAAGATACGTGCCAGCGCGGCCGAACGAATGAGCACCTTGAACGCCGAACGAACGAATCGCCGAAAAGTGCATAAGGGTGTTCGAAGCAGTGACTCTCCGGTGGGCGCTCAAACTGGGTCCAATCTTGCCGCTGGGTTGGGCAGTGCCGATTTTGCTTTTGGTTTCCGCGGAGCTGAAGGCTCAGTTGCTGGATGCCAAGACCCCGATGATCAAGTGTTCACGGGGATTTCAAAACCACCCTTCGAAGAAGATTTCAAAACCTTCACTTTCTTCTTCCGTCTCTTCACTGGACTTCCTATTTCCGGACATGCTGAAGAAATACGAAAGGAAAGGATCACCCAATTTGAAATGGGTGAGTATGAAGAAAGGCTAAAGAAGAGAATGCTAAGGGTCTTAAGCAAAGTTGGCTGATAAAATGGTAAAGCCAGACAGCGAGACTACAAGCGTATATATAGGAAACAGAAAATGTTGGAAGACAACACATGGAAAGGATCGAGTAAGCCAAGCAATATTCTGATGATAAATTTTCAATGATAAAGATTACACCTTAATTCATCAGCATTTGAGGGCTAATGTTGGGGATATATGCCGAAGGCCACTCGACGAAGGCGAAGCTACCAAGAGGACAGAGAAGGGGACCAAGGAGGACCGAAGGTATAACAGTTGGGAGCGAAGGGGGAAAAGGATATAATGAAGACCCAAGACTACTACACAGAGACGTAATTGAATTGATCAGTGGCTAACTTCTAATAACAGATTCCCTCACCTCTATACTCAGAAAGAGGGGGGGGGTCTCTGTAATGACAACCGTTTTGGGGTCCGCGAGCCAGTAACATCATTTTCTCCGTCCTGAACTCTCTAACGCCTCAACTACCTTCGTCCGACAACGTGGACTGAGGAGGGCTTCGACGGACAAATAAAATGACTTGAGGGCTTCGCCCCAGAACAAAACAACCCGCAAGTAAGCCTGAGGGCTTCGCAGCACGCAAGACATCAACAAAGTTAAGTCGAGGGATTCGTTCCCCCAACAAGGATCACAGCAGATCATATATGCAAAAAGAATTCCATATGTTAAGACTGAAATCCATTGACCATAACTCATATATGCCTTCTGTTTGACTGAAATTCATGCACAGGTTCTAACTGAGCTTGCCGGTCAAGCTACAGGCACAGACCAGAATTGAAAAGCATGAGCCAACCAACTGCAAATGATATCCTCCTAACTGAAGAAAAAGTGCACTAACAAATGCTGGAATGCTGTTTTGTCCAATCCCATATAACAAAAACTATATATCGTACAGATAAGACACAAGCACTTTCTAGATGTTACAAATGAAAGAAATATTGAACTGAAATGCAAAAAAAAATTATAAAACACTTGTTCTCTAAAAATCACTCAGCCCTACAAATGGTTGATAGTTTTGATTGTTTAGCTTATACAGTAGAAATCCTAGCAATACATTTGTCATGAATGAACAACTAGCTGGCCTATAGTGGTGCACAGAACACAACTGATCCCTTGCACCAGCACTAGGTACAATACAAAATGAATACTTTGACATATATGCAGAAAGAATTCCATATGTGACTGAAAGCATACGCTTACCATTCAAGCTGCAGCTACCGACGAAATTTAGAAAATAGACAGACAGACTGTGTGACGTCCCGAATTTCCACCTTAGTAGAAACCCTGTGTGCTAGTATATACTCCCAGGAGCTACCAAGTACAAACATTCACAAGTGAATACAAAATAACCATAAAAAGAGAGATTTTAGATAGATACAACATCATAGTACATCAACATTGGCTCGCAGACCAAGAGAACTAACAAGAGAAACTACTAAACGAACGATCTAACTTGACGATCCACAGGCAGCTTGAGTGTAGGAGACGAAACCCTCTTCTTGACTTCATCTTCTTTATCTTCATCTTCACCTTCGTCTTTTAAGTCGTGGCTCGGCTATAGAACTGAAGTAGCAAACGGTGAGTACAGGGTACTCAGCAAGGCTTCAGGCTACTCCAGGTGAATGCATATGCAATTGGGGTATGTGGGCAAGATAAAAGTAAAGGCTTGTTGTGTAAATGCGGTTTTAAATCAAGGATATGCAATAGTGATGAGTTTCTTTTAAAACAAAGGTAAGACCGAAACCTCGAAAATAAGCATTTTATTAAGTAGACCCGAGAAACATCTCCTTCTCGAGGGTAGATTTTACACTGGGAAACTCCAGCCATGTTACTGTCTTGGGGCAGGTATAAAACAAATAGATGGAAGGGTTTCAAAAAAAATCTAATCCGGTGTGCCGCTCCAAGGTAATCATCCTGTGACCGTGTGCTATATGTATAGATCATACTCTGCAGAGTTTGTACAATTGGACCCACACACAGAGAGTCCGTGGGGTAGCGAGCCACCACGATCTCTCACAAGACACTTCACCAAGTGTCAACTGGCACCTTCTCGCTTCTTTAGGATGGGGCTCCATTGTCTTCTCCACGCGGTCCACATTGGTCATGAAGCTGTGACGGGCCTACCACTAGCCAGGTGAGGTATCCCTCTCGGAGAGTGAGCGGTCCACGCTCCCCTAACACGATCTCTACTGCCTACGGGTTAAATGTCAGTCATCACAAGGATCCAAATCCAACCCCTCCCATTCAGGAATGTGTGGTAAGTATGTGTAGTACCAAGGTTTGGGGGCACCATAACCGGTCCTCATACTGCCAGGACGGGCATCTCTCTCTACACTAACCGGGGTCACACCCTCAAGGTGCTCCCGACCACGTCGCAGAAAAACACTAGAGGCATCAACCCTTGCCTCTAGTTGGTACCCGCCACAGGTACCCACAACGGGACACTCCCCAAGAAGCTCCCAAGGCCCTCGTCACAATAACAGTGACCACCTCGCCCGCCCCCGCAAAATTAAGTAGCTTATTACTTTGCAAACAACACACACAAGTTTGTAGGTTTGTAATATTTTATTTTACACAATAAGGGCCTGTTCGTTTTCAGGGGCTAAAATTTTAGCCCCATCACATCAAAGAGAATCTTACCATTTAGAAGTATTAAATAAAGTCTAATTACAAAACTTTTTTACAAATAGGTGCTAATTTTTGAGACGAATCTAACAAGCCTAATTAAGTTATGCTTTGCTATAGTGATGTTACAGTAACCATCTTCTAACTATCTTCTAATTACGGCTTAATTACCTTCATTAGATTTGTCTCGCGAATTAGCACATGGTTCTGCAATTAGTTTTGTAATTAGACTTTAATTAATACTCTAAATAGAAATATTCCAAATAGCTAAAATCTGGAAAAAAAAAACACCCCCAAAGTGTAAGGGCATGGAACAGGCATAGGTCAGTTCTAGCAATTTGAAATATGACATGCATATCAGGTGGATGCAATCAAATAGTGCATGTATAAAATCATAGGATCAATAGTAGTCAAGGGGGTACAGGTGCTTGCCTGATTTATAGCCGAGCTTCCAACTTCTGAACACAATCCATCTTTAGAATCCAAAGTGACGCGATGATAAGATACAGCAAAAGGATATCGTAAACGGAAAGAAAGAAATCTAACGTCGAAAGGATCTTTAGGTAACTTGGATCTAACGAGCACGTGATTGCGAAACTAACGAGACAAGAAACAAGTCAAACGGAGACCGGACGAATTAATCATGGAATACCGAAGGAAGAAGGGGTTAACAAGGATTTCCCGGATATCGGAAGAAAACAAAGCAGCGAAGGTTGGCCAAGAGAGAAACTCGGGATGAGCGTGAACTAAAGACGGGATCCAGCAGAATGCCTTCCATGCTAGCAGCCTGACGGGATCCAACAGCAACAGTTGTACTACCTTCTTCAGACGCAAGAACAAAAGAAGCAGAATGCCTTCCATGCTGGCCAGCGCGCACGAACGCAAAGTGAAACAGAGCTTTGCCAGCGCCGCACCGATCTGAGGTAACAACAACAGGAAGCTAACGAGATGCGGACCCAGATAACAAAGGAGCAAGATAAACACGGCAAGGCAATCGATAATGTATCTCCGCAACGGTATGCGTTCGCATACCTCATCGCTCACCGCCAAAAACGCGTTGAGATTCGGACTTCCGGGCCCACCAGTTGCATGCCTGTTGACCGCCTTGTTCTGCCAGCCTGAGCACTAGCGTCTGCTTTATCTGCTGTCGCGTCCCGCGCACTCTGCTGCGCCTCTCTCTCTCCGCACTCTCTTGCGTCTCTCTCTCTCTCCTGGGATACTATACTTATCGAAGCACAAAACTTGAAATAGTATACTTTTAAATTGTACATACTATGGCAGTATTATACTATCGAAGGGCATGGATGGGGGAGGGGCAGGAGTGAGAAGTGTCCCACACTCCTCTGTGTGGTAAAGGAAATTAGATTGTATTGTAAGTATTCATTTGTACTATTAAAACATGTTACAAATTTATATTTTTCCATTTGCAATCGGTACAAATACTATTGCTAAATTTGTGTTCTTGAATGTCAAATTTGTATTCTAAATTAGAAGTGCAATAAATTTTGCTATCAATAAAAATGTATTATCTATTCCTAATACAATAAAATTGTACTACTGCTAAAAGTTGATCTATCAATTTTGTTCCACATGTTCAACACTCTAATGTATTTCTTCTCACATATCATTTTTTACATTATTTTTGTTCTTGTCGCATATCAATATTTTATTCATGTGACAATTTTTGTACTTCTCACAATGAAAGTACAATATACTATCGATATACGAAAATGTGTATATACTTTTAGTGCTACAAAAGTACTAAAAATTGATGTACAATTACAAAATTGATGATTTTGCAAAAAGCTAAAATTGTAATATCCATATTCATTACAATAAAAAAATGCACTTCCGATATTAAAAATGTATTGTCAATTATTAGTACAAAAAAATGCATTGTAGTTGTATAAAATCCACTTAGTGTTGCTGTATCTATGTCATTACATTACCCATCTAATGAGCATTATGCACACCATTGACCATTTTCATATATTAATTAGGGTATTTTAAACTTAATTTGGAAAGATGAACTAGTTCCTATCGAACCAATAGCTTGTCATTACCAAATTCATTCTTTTTGAAAAGAGAAAGGTGTGGAATAGTGGGTAGGCCTCTGCACTCTGCGCAAGGTCACAGGGCATAGCCTCGTATAGGTAGCAATCCTCGATACGCATGCAGGTCGCAGGGTGCAGGTGAGGAGGGTGAGGAGAGAGACACACACACAGTATGAATGACATTTTGCACACGTACGTACTTGTATGTATTGTCCAATTTGCAAAACGTGCTTGTATGTATTATCCATTTTAATACAATTAAAAATGTATTATGAATTAGCAGTACAATAAAAATATACTGTTGATTTTTGTAGAGTGAAAACGTAATAGCGATTTTAAGTACAATGAAAATAAACTGTTGATGTCTTTAGAGTGAAAACGTACTACCGATAAAAGTGCATTAGCCATTTTAATAAAAAAAATTACCATGGATTTAGAATTGACAATAATTTTTTTGTACAATGAAAAATGTAATATCAATTC
>LAPY01002091.1:51174-71562 GCA_000970635.1 Eragrostis tef | reverse complement strand
TTATACGAGAGAGGCCTGAGTGGTTTTGTCTGGAGGTGCATGCAAGGCGGAAGTGGTTGTCGACCCGTGCAAATCATGAAGCATCAATACTGTAGTACGTGAAATTTTAGATATGTGCAACAAAATAGATAAAAAATTTGATATGTGAGAATAATTTATTTTACTAGAATTCTAGAAATGTGAAACAAAAGAAATTTTATCGACAATATTTTTTTAGTGTTCTTCAATAGTGTTGGTTTTACTTTCACGTGAGAAGTGCAAGTATGATCTTTTTATTGTACTAGAATCGATAGTACATTTTTTTGTTATACTTTCCTTGGGAGAAGTAGAAAAGTTTGACATGTGAGAAGTAAAAAAAAATGAAGAAAAAAATTGTTGTGCTAGAGAGAAAAGGAAAGAAATGTTTTAGTAGTACTACTCTACGTATAGCAAGACAACTGCTGAACTGCAAGTCTGTAGAAGCATGGGAACAGTGTCAGAGAGAGAGAGAGAGAGAGAGAGTTCAAAAGGCAAAAACAGCAGGGGGCGAGAGAGACTGCAAAAGCTGCAGCGGGGAGAGAGAAAGAGGCCAGGCGCCGTGCGTCACCCGAATGGATGTGTTGACTTGCACACGTAAAGAATTCCTAACCGCAGGATAAGGAGTGCGCCCGTATGCCGTTTGGGGAAGGGCGGTTTGCAAGGCAATATGGGAGCAGCTGACTATCGAGCTTGCCGACGACACCATCCGCGGCAGTGATCGACGAGGATTGCAAAGGAGATGGACTATTGAGTGGCGTCTGCCAAGAAAACACGCACAAGGCTCCACTGAATCTAATCGCAGAGATTGGCAGCAAGGAGTCAAGGAGCTTCCTTGGTACCATTGTGGTCGGCAAGATTTGGTATAGGAAGTGCTACCCGAGGGAGTCCAAGGAAATGGCCACAAAACACTATGAGTGTTATGCGAGAAATGACACACGAAGTCTACTGAAGCTACCTGGAGCGCCAGCAGGGCAAAGCAACATGGAAAGCTAGCGGACAGGGATCTTCCAAGCTGGAACAAATCTAGATGATGGCCAGGATATCCTCAACAAATCACCGAGTACAAAGAACAAAGGATTAACTGCAGGTTTCTAGGCTGAAGCTTGCTACTACTCGGCCACGGAGACAGCACACAAGGCCAGAGCAGCGAAAGCGGCAAAACAGCAAACAGGTAAAGGGCGAGTTGAACGGACAGCAAGGTCATGATTACCACAAAGGGCAAACAAGCAGGCGGGCAACCATCGCAAGCTACAGAGATGAACACGACCAAGAGATGCTGGCCGCGGGCAGAGCTAGGTAAACCGAACATGGGAACAAGAACAGAC
This sequence comes from Eragrostis tef, assembly GCA_000970635.1. Lineage (NCBI taxonomy): Eukaryota > Viridiplantae > Streptophyta > Magnoliopsida > Poales > Poaceae > Eragrostis > Eragrostis tef. The sequence continues at coordinate 70,219 of LAPY01002091.1, read as the reverse complement.
GTGACACGGCATTTAGTCAAACAGCTAGCGGGGGCCGCGAGAAGCTCCTAGCCAAGTAGCCAGAGAACAGAGGGACGGCAAGGAGGGTGGCGTGCTCACCGCGCGGACGAGGTCGAAGGAAGAGACGCGCTCGGTGCAGAGACGGCTGATCCGGGAAGGGGTGTTCATAGCCGGGTTACTCAACCCGCAAATGAAACCGGCAAGGCGGCTAATAGCTACAGATTACTGTTCATTGAATAGGATCACGGTTCACCTGTAGGCTTGCAGACAAGAGCACGGTTGGTTGCCGGTTTCGTCAACCCAGCTATGAACAGCCCTAGACGAGGGTGCCGCGCAGCTCTCCGGTGCGCGCGTCCATGGCGGCGGCGACGTCCATGGGCTTGAACTCAGCGTCGCCGTGCTCCGGGTTCCCGACGCGGCTGTCGGGATCGACCTTGACGGAGAGGAAGCAGACTTGACGGGGGAGCGGCCCGTCCGCGGCGGAGGATGAAGAGTTGTAGGACTGCTCGCAGGTGTGCGTCCTTGGCGGTGACCACGCGCGTGTCAGCGTCGACGGCATCTCCGCGTTCCCAGCAAACAAAACCAAGACACAGACTGAGATTGGGCAAGGGGACGAAGCATGCAACGCAGAGAAGGAAATATGGATCGATTCACCGAGAGTATCACCGGAGAGGGAGTCGTGGTGTTCTGAAGGTTTTGGCCCAAACTGAACATCGATGGATTCCTGCTGCTCCCGTCGCTGACAGACGAGGACGAGGTAGCAGAAGAGACCGAACTAGTGGCAGCAAAAGGGAGTTGTCTCTCTGAGGGCTTCTTGGGAAAGAAGGTGGCGGCGGAAGGGAGGGAAACGGCGGGTGCTCGAGGTCACCAGGGTATCTATACCTTGCCCGGACGGCTAGGGTTCGGAAGGAACGCATGGCGCGCGGTGGTGATCTGGCGTCCGTGCACGGCGGGTGCGCGGATGGCGGCCACGTAGCGCGTGGGCGCGAGCACCCCGAGGTCTTGGCGTGCTTTAGCGCGGAGTGGGGAAGGTCGCGGCACAGCACGCAAGAGGTGGCGGGAGAATCCTCACAGCGGCGATGCTCCATTTTTTTTTCTTTTCGAGCTGAGAGGGGACTTGGCGGCGAAGCAACGAGTGCGCAGCCGGGGTTGAGCCACGTCGCTCGACTCCGGAGGGATCCAAGGCGGCAGGGTGTACGGGGCGAACGGCATGAGGTGCTGGCGTGGCTGGAGCGCGGGATGTCGCTGTCTGGCGCGTGTGCGCGGGGGCAAAACGAGGAAACCGAGTTGGGCGGAGGAGGAAGAAAGAGGAATAGGGCGAGCTGGGCCTGGTCCAATGGCTGGTTCGGTTCAGAAGGAATAAAAAGGGAGAGGGCCAAGCAGGCCGGACTTTGGTCTAGTTAATGAAACAAGCCCATGTGCATAACGCACAGGAAATCCTTTTGATATTTTTCTAGGAAAACTTCCACATAGGATTTAAACTTGAATTGATTTGAGATTTGGAGGGGAGCTGAACCAGATCAAAGAATTTGAGATTATGGCAAGGGTTATAAGAAAGAGAAAACAAGTAACATCAAGGAAATGGGGAGTTTGATACAAGGAAATTTGCGAACAAGATCTCGATTCGAGCAAAAATTTGTCCGAAAGACATGGTATCGATTTCCGAGATGTTACAGACTGAACTGAAACTAACACAAGGCATTATCTAACAACTAGGTTTACTATCTGCTTCCATGACGAAATTCAGCGTTTGCAATTGTTACTATCTGCTTCCATGATTAATCAGTGTAGTGCATGCCTCCACCACAATTCAGCAAGCGACAATAGGCCAAATCAACAATTCATTTGAAGAAAAAAAAAATGCATTGGAGCTGGAATCTCACCATGGCAGGGCTCCTCCACGTACTCCTCAGACTCAGAATCAAGCACATCCTCATCTGGCCATGGAAGCGAGAGGGCACCATGGCGGGAGGCCGCGAGGGCGATGCAGCGCGGCCACGAGCGCAATGGAGGGAGGGCGTGACGGCGCACAGCTGGGAGCGCGCCGCCGGTGCTCGAGGTGGAAAAAGGGCGCGAAACTGAGAGGCGTGATTGCGGGAGTGAGAAGGAGGCGCACGCAGGGGACGAGGGCGAGGCGCGCACTCACCAAAGTTAGCCAGCGATGCCCATGGGATTGCGAGCGAGATGGAAAGAAAAGGAGGAAAGCCAGTCTGTTATATGGCGATTTTGCTGCCGGTTGTCTAAATTTACCGGTTTGGGAGATGTTTAAACAAGCCTCCTTAGAGTTGCTCTAAGAACGAAACTGTGGTCAAAGGCTTTGTGTGGGCAGTGGTAGCAATGCATTTCAATTCGAGGACTACACCGAGATCCTATTGAGCAGTTTTGGCCCTGGATCAAGGCCCATGGGAGATGAGAGCAGGCAACCCCGCCGACCCCAACCAGAAAAACTCAGGAACTAATACATGGCAAGATCGAGACAACCACGCAGGCCAAAAATTCAGAGCTTTGCCGCGCAAATCAAAATCGACTATTCGAGCCAAAGTGGTGCTGCAAAATCACAAAATAAACACTTTTGCGACGCTGATGCCGTACACAAGGTTTTCCTGAGCAGCCGTTTGGCCCGACGCCGTCCTCCACGAGCCGGTAGAAGGCGACGCCAAGGCGGATGGCCTGGCCACGAGAGCGCCATGGACGAAGAAGCTGCCGCCACCAGGGCCTGAGTCTCCGGACGCTGGTGAGGGGGCGGACGGCGGTGGACGCAGGCTCATCGAGGCGGCGTCAATCCCCCGTGGATTCGGCTGCCGGATCTCACCCCCGTGGATCCGGCCGTCGTTAGCTCGCCGTAGTGGAAGAAGAGATGCAAAGGTGCAGCGTGGTTGAGATCGAGAGGGGATGCAAGGTGACCTCTTCTGCATCCCCCGTGTGGTGGTCTGCTCGCTATCGCTGCTGCGGCTCCGCGCCCGGCCTCATCGAGGCGCCGGCGATAAGAGGAGGAGGAGGAGGACGACGACGACGACGCAGTGGAGGTAGAAGAGGGAGAGGCGGACCACTTCCATCGCCGCCGCTTGGTGAAAATCCCGCGAGCGATGTGGTGGACGCGGAGGACGCAGGATCATCGAGGACGGCGCTCGTCCTGGGCCCGGCAGGGGCGGGCGGCCTCGACAGCGGCGCGCGGATCCTGGTGGGCCAGGGTTTGAGGAGGGGACGGAGGAGTCAAGCGGAGGATGAGGCGAGAGCGTGTGAAGGGAAAGCGGAGGAGAGAGAGAGCGCCGGGATCGGCGAGCGGAGTGGCGAAGGGCGATTCTCCAGCGAGGGCGACAAGTTAAGGAGCACGGAGAGTAAAGAAAAAGATTTATGATGCGGTTACAAAATGCAGACATAGTAAATTAAATCCAAAGTTGACAAAACAAAGACATTAAATGCAGAGCTGATTACATATCTGGTGTATCTCTTTTATTACATATAAGGCCTCCTAAGGCCTTTGTAAAACAGAACTCATGGTGATCGCCGCTTCAAATAGGTCCGAAGGACAAGGTCTACAGTACCAGATGCCACTTTGAAACTCTCAATGTTGTAGTCCTTCCTGACTCTTGGTCGAATGACCGATGGATCCCATACCCGATAATAAATCCATTTTAACATAGCCCTAGAAATTTCTGCCCAAGCGAGAAGAAGTCTTGCTTGTTCTATTTCGAGACGGCTGGTTCCTTCCCAGTTTGCAGAGACAGTGTCCCGGACACTAAAAAAACGTTGAGTTTCAGAATACATAAGGATATTCTGGAGTATGGATAGCCTGAGTTGGTCTATGTTGCTATAAGGGCCAAATCTGGAAGTGTTTCTACAAGAAAGCAGTGCATGGGGTTTTCCTAAAGGAACGGTGGGTTTGTTCCTATGGCCCCCATCGATCAGAGTGCCGTAATCTACTCCTACGCCTGTGGGTATGCCTCTTCTCAAGATTCTGTGGTTATCAGACAAGGTATATAATGTTCCCTTCCTATTGATAAATCCCACGTGGTATAAACTATCAGCTCTTAAAATAAGTGAACTCTTGTCCCCTCCCCCACACAAAAGATCAACTTGGATCCAGAGGTAAGGAGCCCTGAACCGCGGTGTCTGTGTGATTAGGAGATAATGGTCATAAGGAATTTTCTGAGAGTGAGCCTTTATCAACTCACGAAGTCGCGCGAAAAATTCCTCAAAGGACTCGGACGTGACATCCCATTGAGTGTATAGGATGCGATTTTTGGAGACCCTACACACGAGTTAGAAAACCACAATAAGAGTATGCCCCCGCAGAAAAAACTATAAGATGTACAAAATGCAATCGGATGAGCAAAATCTGAGATACCCGTAAGTTGACAGGTCCTGGACGTATGCCGTTTGGATGACAGGCAGAGCTTCAGCATTCTCTCTCTCTCTCTGTGTGTGTGTGTGTCTCTCGCACACACACACACGCCCCGCTATTCCAAGAAGACTATAAATAACTTTGTACATGCGTTTCTCGCATGGGCAACCTATGCACTCGGACCGGTTGGTCATGCAAGAGTCGCGTTCAAAAACTAATGTTTACTTCTTTGCCTGGCCAACCGGTCACATATGTGAAGTTTACTTCTTTGCCTGGCCCAAGGAACATATGTGATTAATACAGGGAACACACATGAATATTGCTTTGAAGAAATTGAAAGAGTAAAGTGCACACCGGTCCTTAAACTTGTCTGGCTCTGCCACTTAGGTCCTTCTACTTAGAAAATGATGATTTGTCTGTCCGCCTGTGTTATTTAGGTCCAAGTAGACTCAAACCGATCCGACATGAGCAAAATTAGCACTTAACATATACTTTTAAGGTGGGTAATATACTTATTCTCTTTGGAAGTGTAAGGTACACGGTATGGTAGTTGAGAATTGATTTTTAGTCTACCTTGACAATAGTTGAGAGCTTAACATGGACTTATACTTTGAAAAGAAATAAAAGTAATGTTGCCCATTGCCATGTGTGTCAGGGGTCATGTGAGCAAGTACATGTGAATTCAAAAGACAACTTCCAAATAACGACAAATATATGTGAAATATAAAATTTGATGGCTAATGTTTACATCGCTCAGAAAGTATATCGGAAATTTTAGTTTATGAACAACATGAATTCTTTTAAAAAGTTTAAAAAATATCAATGAAAGAATCACCTTTAATCTCTGGTACCAATACAATTGCATGCAACAAGTTTGTGTCATATTAGGTCAATTTGAACTTAATTGGATCTAAGTGACACAATCAAATAAGTTCGTCAATATAAGTAGAAGGACCCAAGTGACACGGCAGAGCAAGTTTAAAAGTGTCAAATCATCATTTTGTAAGTAGAGGGACCTAAGTAACACAACCGAACAAGTTTAGGGACCGGATGTGCACTTCACTCAAATTGAAATAATCTATAGTTACATTTTCTGGAAACAATGTAAATTGACAAAATTGATACCCAAATGCTTATACTGGTGCACAAAATATTAGTCTGGTGCCCACAATATAGCAACTAATGTTGTTCTGCAGCTTCTAATAGATAGTCAGATGAAAATATGACGGATGCATAAGCAAAGGAACTGAGATGTAAAATTTGTCGAATTTGGAAAGGAGATTGCCATAAATTATGGCACACAGGAAAGCAGGAAAAATGGCACATATGAAAGCAGGAAAACATGTCAATTAAGTATTCCGTGTATAAGAGATCTAAACATGCCCAGATGAGCTCATGTATATAGATGATCCATAAATTAATATACATGATCAGCTATTCAGCTGACCGTGACACTGAATAAAACTTAGCAAAGGAGATCGGAACCATATTGGTATCCTAGTTTGAAGTATTTCTTATCTACAGATGTACACCATACTTTTCATTGAAGTATATATATATATATATATATATTTTGAACAACAGAACCATGCAAGAATGAATGCAGCAAAAGCAGAGAAGACTATGTCTTGCTTCAAAATCTGCACCAATGAATCGATACCTCAAATCCTGCTGCACCAATCAGCAAATAAGTAATAAAAAAACACATCAGTGAATTCTTGCTTGATTTCTGGATGTAACAATAAGTCTTTGATCACTCTATCAAATATATACGAAAAAAATTATAAAATCGAGCATTTAGCATGTAACAATCTGAAAAATTTTCAAGCGCAAAAGGAACCACGCTGGGTTCATTCATCATCATCATATATAATAGAGAATGAAAATCACCATGCATGCAAGTCATTTATCTCAATGGAGACTAACTATTGACTTATATAGTCACAATTATCTCAGGATAGCACTAATACAAGCTGAAGGTAGCATTGTGATTTGTGAACGTGGCAACACCAAATTAATGCCCTATGTTCTATTAGTGAAAACTGATTTTGTGAACAAAATGGAATTATTGGAGTTTGAGTTGGAATTATTATTCAGAAGGAACTGACATAGGAGAGCGTGGCTGAGAAGCTGCAGTTAACTTTTGCCAATATGGAACCAGTTTAGACCTGCAAGGAGGGAGGAGGGTACAACTTCGAATTACCTGATTTTTGTGTATGAACTGACACGGAAACCAGGCAACACATTTGGGTAATATATACTCGTACCTAATTGATAAGCCAATCTGAATTCATGAGGCAATGGATAAACATATTTAGTTTACACTTTAGTATATAAGTACAAGAATTTGCATGTAAGTATCTTTCTCATGAATCGTTTGATGAGTGGAAATTTCGTAATCATCTTTTACTTCGTCATGATTAAGAGAACTCCAAACAATTATGTGACTATGTTACTGGACGGAAATAATACTTGAGCTGGGCAACCAAGCAGAAGCAAAATAATAGAACGGTACGAATATGAGACAGTACAGAATCCTACTAATCTACTTAATGAAAACATGCAACACTACGAATCAGAAAATATTCAATTTTTTTTAGATAATGGAACAAAGGTTCCAGCCGCTACATCCTGGGGATGTACAAAGCTGTTCACTACATCAAGATAGCACTCAGGCTCAAATCTCATAACAACGAGAGTTCAACATGGGTAAAAGACTAACACAATGAATACAAAACTATGCTTCAATTCTATTCCTAACCTTCCAACCGAACTTCGAAAAAACTTCCATAATGACCGTCTCCAGCAGTCTACAACCATTTTTCAGATTTGCCTTCGCTCCCTCTCCTTTATGCAGCAGCGACCAAGTGCGGGTCCAATATGTTGCTCTAAAAATTACCTGCAAAAAGGTGTTAGACTTAGCATTGTTGAATACCATATCATTTCTATTCAACCAAATTGCCTAACATAGGGCTGCAGCACCTAATAACATTGGTCTCTAAGCTTTGGCTGAATACCATTGAGCCAAGAGCCAAACATATTCGAAATGCTTGAGGGTGGTTGAATTCCAAAAGTGATGTGTACGGTATTCCATAAAAATCTAGCAAAATGGCAATAAAAAAAAAGATGTTGAATAGTTTCTAGAGAACTACAACAGCAGCAAGTAAGACTGCCATGCCAATTTCCTTTTGCAAGATTATCCTTCGTTAAAGTAACACCTTTAAAAAGGTACCAAAGAAATATTTTAATTTTCAGTGGTACTTTAATTTTCCAAAAAGGGCAGGTAGATGGAACTACTCCATGTTGCATTAGCGACATATACATTGAGCAAACTGAGAAAGTGCCGCTCCTATGTAAGTTCCAAACAAAAACATCCTTTTCATTAGTAAGATTAATCATAGCTACTTTAGACACAAGATCATGCCAAGCAACCAAATTATTTCCTACTAGAGCCCTTCGGAACGAAATATTCAGAGGTGTGGAACTCAAAACATGAGCAACTGTAGCATCTTTTTTCCTTACAATGTTATATAGAGAGGGGTAAACACAGCCAAGAGGTTTATCTCCAATCCAAACATCCTCCCAAAATCTAATTTCGGAACCACTTTGAATGTGAAAAGAACCTCCCGCCAAAAAAAGATCCTTTACTTTCATAGTCCAGACCAAAAGTGAGAGTCCCTCGGCTGTTTTTTTACTTGAGTCAAAGTTTTGTTTGACAAGTATTTCCTTCATAGAAGGTCTTGCCAAACACCCTCTTCATTGATAAGTTTGAACAACCATTTACTCAATAGACATTTATTTTGGATATCAAGATCTAGAATTCCAAGCCCGCCAAAATCTTTAGGTGTTCAAAGAATACTCCACTTAGTGAGCCTATACTGAACGATAATAATCCAATTTTTGAAGCACTCCTCTAGGGACTTCAAAGAAAGAAAGCATGTACATGGCTAGACTTGTCAAGACTGAGTTAATCAAAACAAATCTGCCTCCAACCGAGATGAGTTTTCCTTTCCAGCTACTAAGCTTTTTCTAAAATTTCTCTTCAATGATTATCCAATCGCTATTAGATAATTTCCTGTGATGCATAGGAATGCCAAAATATTTAAAAGGAGTGGAGCTCGAATTACAACCAAAAAGTTGTGCATACTCTCCCTCGACCTCTTTAGCCTTTCCATAACAAAAGAGCTCACTTCTATGGAAATTTATCTTCAAACCTGATAATTGCTCAAAAGTACTTAACACTAGTTTAAGATTTTTGGCTTGGTTTAAATCATGTTCCATAAAAAGAATAGCATCATCCGCATATTGAAGGATGGAGAGTCCTTCATCCACCAAATGGGGAATAACCCCCCGGAAGTTTCCATTCTCTTTAGCTCGATCAATAAGAATTGCCAACATATCAGCCGTAAGATTAAAGAGGATGGGTGAGAGAGGATCTCCTTGACGGAGCCCTTTCTTGGACTGAAAAAAGTGACCAATATCATCGTTCACCTTAATGCCCACACTACCTCCCCTCACAATTTGGTCAATCCATTTGCACCACAAGGGTGAAAAGCCTTTCATTCTCAAAGTTTGTTGGTGGAAAGACCAATTCACCTTATCATAAGCCTTTTCAAAGTCTAACTTTAAAATAACATCATCTAACTTTTTCCTATGCATCTCATGGATGGTCTCATGCAAGATTACCACACCCTCCATTATATTTCTACCGGTCATGAAAGCAGTTTGGGACGGTTTAATCACCTTTTCAGCTACTAGAGCTACTCTGCTTGTCATGACCTTTGTGAAAATTTTGAAACTAACATTGAGAAGACAAATGGGTCGAAATTTTTGTATTTGTTTTGCTTCCTTTTCTTTTGGTAATAGGGTAATAATACCAAAATTAAGGCTAAAGAGCGGTAGATTCCCCTTTTGGAATTCATTAAAAAAGAGCCATGAGGTCTCTTTTGACGAGTTCCCAGAACACTTGATAAAATTCAGCATGGAAACCATCTGGCCCTGGTGCTTTGTTGTGCTCCATTTGAAATATAGCTTTCTTAACCTCCTCTTCATTGAAAATACTGATTAAAATGTCAATTTCTGTGTCTGACAGTTGACTAATGTCCTTCCTAATATTCTCCATCATACTAAAATTGTTCTTCTTAGGGGCACCAAAGAGACCTCTATAATAGTTAGTAATGTAGCTTTTAAGCTTTTCTTCACCTTCTATCAAGCCCGCTTCCTGTTCTAATTGAAAGATCCTAGTCTTTCTATAATACCACTTAAGCTCTTCTTCTCTAAGAAGTTGAGAAAGGCGGTCTTTTAGACAATGCTTTAAGTCGATCTCACTACTACTCAATAGTTGAGACTCGGTTTTTTTGTCTAATTCCTCTGCCTTCCTAATTATTTCAGCCTTTTCTTTCTTATAATTTCCACTCATGTTTTTTGCCCATCCCCTCGAGAATTGTCTAAGTCTTTGGATTTTGTGTTGCCATTTTTGTAAAGGTGTGCCACCTCTGTTCTCCTTGTTCCAAACATCAGCCACCAACTCATAAAAACCGTCACGTAGCAGCCACCCAAGTTCAAATTGGAACATAGATTGTTTATCACAGTGAGTGCCATTACCGGAATTTAACAATAGTGGAGTGTGATCAGAAATTTCCCTATTCAAAGCTTGTACAGTTGAGAGAGGAAATTTTGATTCCCATTCAGTACTAACTAAAATCCGATCTAGTTTTTCAAAAGTTGGTGTTGCTCTAGAGTTTTCCCATGTAAATTTACGATTCGATAGTTCTAGCTCTCTTAACTCTAACCCATCTATGACGGCATTAAACAGAAAGGGCCATCTATCATTGTATCTATCGTTGTTCTTTTCTTGTGGGTTTCTAATGATATTAAAATCACCACCCACAAGAATCGGCAGTGCCTCTTTCGCACAAGTTTGGACAAGCTCGGTCAAGAAAGCTTCCTTGAATTCATCTTGAGCAGCCCCATAAACTGTTATTAGAACCCATTTAAAGCCATCTTCTTTATTTCTTAGATGGAACGTCACATAAAAATCGCCTTCATCGATGTTGCCGATGTCAAAGACTTCCAAATTAATCCCAAGAAGGATGCCTCCAGACCTGCCATGAGGCTCAATCCAGTGCCAAAGGAAATCTTGTCCAGCGCAAATATTCTTTAGCATAGTTTGAGTGAAATCTTTTTTTTCGGTTTCTAGAAGAGCGATGAAGTCTAGCTTCTGCTCTCTAAAAGTGTCTGACAGGAACCTAAACTTAGCCAAGTCACTAAGACATCTGCTATTCCAAAAGATTCCTCTCATTTTGAACCATTTTTGTTTTTGTTAAATATCCTAATTTTAGCAATTTGCTTTTTCCTTGAAGATGATTTTGACTTGTTTTTCTTGAAAAGAGCCTAAAAATCACAACTTAGGTGATCACTGTCGTCATCCATTACCTCCTCCATTAAATCACCACATAAGTGACCGAGAGTAAGGTTTTCTATGTCAAAATCATCCTCTCTATCTGAGGTTTCCGAATCAGATTCACGTTCTACAGCTTTACTATTAATTCGTGAAGAAATTCTATTGAATTTAAGAGCTTTCAAAGAAATAATCGAATCTGAAACTTCCTTTACATTATTTCCTAGTGCTACACCTAGGTTGCTAATGTTGGAAGAAATGACTTTATTTGGAAAAGAGAGAAAGGAGCAGTCTGAAATTTTACCTTCAATTGGCTCCAAGTTTTTCCAAGCCACCCTTTTCATTGCCTTGTCCATCATGTGCTCATCGGCTGTACCAACCAGCCTAGGGCTCGAGCGAGTTGGAGTTGTCGAGGCTTCCTCGATAGCAGCTGCGGCGTTGATTGCCGCCGCCACCGTAGAGTCCGGTAACACCGGCAACTTGTGCCGCTGTGTACCGGCAGATTGGCGGCCTCCTTGCACGCTGCGCTCCAAACGAGGTGGGGCTGTACAGGGACGCACAACCCCAGCCATCACCATGGGCAGCGGCAACACCTGCGCCGCCCCAAATGTTGCCTCCACCCGGGTGTCCTCCGTATGTGCTCCATACAAAGAACAAATACAAAGAACAATCAACATGCCCGCCATCGGTCGACTCCACGACCAAGGGAGCAGCAGCCACATGCTTTTCTTTAGGAGCGGAAGTCATGTAATGTGACACATCAACCCCATTTTCACTAGCACTATCTCCGATCAGCACACCCATATTGTTATGTGCCACCATTTTTTCCACCGAGTCAATTGGAACGCCTTCTTCATCACCCCCTGTCCTCCTAACATCATTTGCTAACACACCAAAGGCATCATACTCCTCATCTGAGAGCACGTCCTCGACCAGCCCCTCATCATTTTCAGCTAGCACGTTATTAGCACAAAAGTTGAGTGTATTGTCCACTGCCATGTCAAGGATCTTGTTAACGATTCGATTAACCTCTGCCTCCACAACATCAACTTCCACCACCTGCGCCGCCCCAAGCGTTGCCTCCACCCGGGTGTCCTTCGTATGTGCTCCATACAAAGCACAATCAACATGCCCGCCATCGGTCGACTCCACGACCAAGGGAGCAGCAGCCACATGCTTTTCTTTAGGAGCGGAAGTCATGTAATGTGACACATCAACCCCATTTTCACTAGCACTATCTCCGATCAGCACACCCATATTGTTATGTGCCACCATTTTTTCCACCGTGTCAATTGGAAAGTCTTCTCCCCTCTCCTCCTAACATCATTTGCTAACACACCAAAGGCATCATACTACTCCTCTGACAGCACGTCCTCGACCAGCCCCTCATTATTTTCAGCCAGCACATTATTAGCACAAAAGTTGAGTGTGCTGTCCACAGCCATGTCAAGGATCTTGTTAATGATTCGATTAACCTCTGCCTCCACAACATCAACACCCCTATAAGAGAGTGTTTGGCTGCCCCAACATCATTAGAACCAGCATTGACATTATCATTGATAGCCATGTTCTCATTCTTAGACCTCTTAGGGTCTCTATCCAAACCTTGTTCACGTGAAAGATCTTCTTCCATGTCCGCGTTACCTCTGTCGTCGCTGTCCATAAAGTTCACCTCCACTTCATCACCATTCTCATCAAAGCCAAGACGCTCAATCTCGAATTTCAGCTCAAAGTAATGGTCACCAATGACCACATCAAGCTTTGGCGGAATCAGTTTTGGGTCTCGAACTGCTACAAAAATTCTACCAAAATCATTTTTCCGAGTAGTCAGCATATCAACCGTTTGAGTAGAACCAAGAATGGAGCCTATGGCCCATAAATTCAAGAATTCCCTTAGCTTTTTTCGAATACCAACAACCCGAATCCACACCTTTGGCAACAAGAAACCTTCCTCCTTTTCATGCCATTCCTCAAACTGCAAGCGAACTCCGGTTGAGACCCCATTTTCCCGGACGTCCGTACCCCCATAGGCGATGGATCGCTGCAGCTCGGACTTTGAAGGAAAAGCAACAATAAAAGAACCATCCTCATGTTCCACTGGTCCCCATTTCCATTTTCCAGGCACAATTCTTTGTAGCTGAGTAACGACTTGATCAAGACTAAGACGACCACCAACAACCTTAACAAGTGCTGTTTTGGTGTCCTTTTTCCTTGCTAAAGGCGGATAAGGAATGTGATAGAAGCCTAGTCCTTCGACTGAATAACCCACAGCATGAGCAACCGGCCTCACTTCCTTTAAGATTGGACAACGGTGGTTAACATGATCATGCCCATCACAAATAACACAATAGACTTCAGTGCTACAATCTGCAGCAAGGTGACCTTTCAGCAAGCACCTAGTCCATGATTTTCCTTTTCCCCCAGCACGAGCACCATCATGGTCGCTCTCGCTGGCATTCGGATCGATCGCCATGGAAGCCGACCCAGCATCAGCACCACTAGCCTCTCCAACCTGCCCAGCATCAGCTGCAACCGATTGAGAAGGCGCCGCAGCCCGAGCGGTCTTAGTATTCATGGCACCATTTTTTTTACCTGTTGCATCAGCTGGCTCCATGGTTTGAAAGCTGTCCAGATCCCAACCTCCACACGAGCCTTGACAGAGCAAACCGCGACACCTACATGGAGGTGACACCAGGCTCCGTCACACATTATTTCCCACAGCTATTCAAAAATTGGACCTTCGGTGTATGTACTTGGCTATGTCCAGTCAACCACGAAATCCGCCAACACTTGGCCGTTGATTGCCCATTTGGCTTTTCTTCCCGAAGCTTCTCTGTTTCCGAAGATGCCTGATAATGGTTGTTTCGAAAGCACCTTGATTGAGTGTGCCTCGAAGTAGTGCCTTAGTTTTCTTGATGCCATTGTGACTGAGTAAGAGATTTTTTCTAGCTCTGAATAAAGTAACTTTGAACCTAAAAGAGCTTCTGACACGTAGTAAACTGGCATTTGTATCTTGCATTCCTTTCCTTTGCCGTTGATCTTCGTTTTTGCTTGGACTAATGCCGCGCTGACAACGGTGTGCAAAACTACTAAATACATGAATAATGTTTCGTTTGGCTTCGACTTGCGAAAGATGTGATGTTCTTGAGGTATTCTTTGAGTTTTGCGAAGGCTTTTTTTTGTGCTTGGCCCTAATAGAATCTGCCGGAGCCTTTCAAGACTTGAAAAAATGGTAGGCTTGTTTTTGCTAATCTGGAAATAAATCTGTTTAGTGATGCTACTCTTTCGGATAGCTTCTGAACATCTTTCGTGCTGTTGGGTTTCATGTTAAGTATTGCTTGTATCTTGTCTAGTTTTGCTTCGATCCCCTTTATTGATACTAGACATCCGAGTACCTTTCCTTTTGATACTCCAAAGATACATTTCTCCGAGTTGAGCTTCAGGTTGGCTTGTCTAAATTTTAGTGAAGGTTTGGGCTAGATCTTTTATATGGTCAGTTGCTCTTCACCACTATATCATCCACGTAAGCTAGGACATTTTTGTCGACTTGTTCTTTTAGCACCACTTTAGTCATTCTGCAGAACGTTGGTCTTGTGTTTTTGCGCCCTCTCGCACGAAGTAGAAGGTACCAAAATGAGTAATGAATCTTGTTTTATCTTCGTCCTCCCTTCGCATGAAAATTTGGTAGTATCCCGAGAAGCAATCTAACAAGGATAAGAGTTCCACTTCGGCCGCTGCATCTACTATTTTTTCTATTCTTGGTAATGGAAAGTTGTCATTGGGACCAGCTTTGTTTAGATCTGTGAAATTCACACACATTCTCTATTTTCCGTTCTTCTTTTTTACTGTGTTGGCTAACCAGGTGGGATACTTCACCTCTCGTATGACATTTGCATCGAGCAGCCTTTGCACTTCGGCCTTAACTACTTTGACTCTGTCTTCTGACATTTTTCTCAACTTTTGCTTCTTCGGCCTGATTGGCGTGTTAGTGTCTAACTTATGATCAATCATATCTTTGTTGACTCTCTTAAGGTCTGATGCTGATCATGCAAAGACATCATTGTTTTTCCGAAGCAAACACACCAACTCTTGTTTTTCTTCTGGAGATAGGAACTTGCTAATTATAACCTCTTGGCCTAAGACCAGATCGTCTAAAGGAACCCTTTTTGTTTCCTCATTTTCTTGTATGGGAGGATCTTCTTTGTCCAGCACTTTTTCTGAGAGTAAGTACTTCTACGCTTCTTTCTCGCTTCAGGCTTCGGACACTATGTGCATGTTCTTTTGCCCCGGAGAGATTCCCTTCTCAATGGTTCTGGCTTCTTGTTGATCCCCAAACACTGTTATGACGTCTCTTGGGGCAGGCTTCTTCATTACAAGGAATGAGTTTCTGATGATGATATCGAAGGTGTTGATTACCCCTCTTCCAAATATTGCGTTGAACGGGTAATTCATTTCTAACACATCGAGGTGATGTGTTCACTCTTTGGGTTTGCTGTATCAGCGAAGGACACTGGTAACGTAATCTTTCCCAAGGGTACTATTCTATTTCCTCTGAAGCCATATAACATCGTATCTATTGGCTCTATCAGCTTTTTGTCAAGCTTGAGCCTGTCAAAGGTACTGGTGAAAAGAATGTCCGACGAAGCCCCATTGTCGACTAAGATCTTGGTGACCATCCATCCGTAGATGTTGGTTTGGATTACCATCGCATCGTAATGCGGATGCGATCTAAGGTTGCAATGTGACAGATCCTCTTCCGTGAAAGTGATTGGAACATGGGACCATTTGGTCTGTTTGATTGGAGCTATGTTTGATATGGTGTAAACAACTCTGAAATAATCTCTACTTTGCTTCTTGTTTTCGAAGTCAAGGGAGGAGGCCCCGGTTATGTGTAAGATTGTGCCATAGGATGGTAGATGTTTCGCCGGAGCACTGGTGATTTGGTGTATTTCCAATTTAGGTGGAATCAGTGGTTGGAGGCGGTAGCTCTTCGCGATTGTTTTGGCTATGGTGCGGTGCGGTTAGCATTTTGGGAATATGGTTTACTTGTGGTAGTGGTAGGAATTGCGTTGGGAAAGACCGAAGGGTTTGGGGCTGGAGTGTGGAAATGCTGGTATGAATGCTCGTCATTTGTGGAATGTATTGATGATGGCTAGGAAATTGAGAATAACACGAAGGGGTTTGCCAATATTGGTGGTTGGAAGTGTGGTTTTTGGTCCTGTGCTCATTTGGCAGCAGGTCCTTTGTTTTGAGTCTTTCTAGGACTGACTTTGTTTTAGGACATCCTTCTGACATACGCCCTTGATATGGTCCATGAAAAATGTAGTATGGCTTTCGAGGTTCTTGATTTTTGCCTCGGCCGCGTCCTCTGCCTCTTCCGTTTCTTTCACCCCGGTGGGAGTTGCTTTCGTAATTTACTTTGGGCTTCTGGGTATCAATTTGGTTTATGTACTACGGTTGGCGGTTTTCTTTGCTTCTTTTTCTTGGATTGTTCCATTCTTGTTGGTTTTTTTCTGAATTTCCTCTTTGGGATTGCTTTTGAATGTTTTGCATTGTGATTCTTTGCCTGTAATCGTTGTTTGCTTTGCAATACTTCCTTAGCTCCGAGTAGAGCTCTTCGATCGTCGTTGGATAATTCATTGCTAGGTGGGTGGCACAGGGGCCGGCCCGAAGCCCCAGTATTGCTGCTTCGATGGGTAAGTTGTCCTCTACCTCATGTGCTTGTGATCTCATTTCCACAAATCTTCTGTAGTAGACTTGTAATGGTTCTCATTCTTGCTGCACGCAGGTGCATAAGTCCAATGTTGTGACGGTTTTGCGGAGGAATCCTTGAAAGTTCTGTAGTAACTTATCCCTTAGATTTTTCCCATGAATAGATTGACCCTGGACGCAGTGTAGAGGACAAATCAAGTACGGCTCCTTCGACTGTCGTGACGAATTTTTTGGCCAGTACGGTTTCATCTCCGCCTGCTTATGATATTGCTGCTCCGTAACTCATGAGGAATTGGTGGGGGTCGAATTGTCCGTTCTATCTTTGTAACGAGATTGGCTTGTAAGATGATGTCCATCTGGTTAGTTTAATACCTTCAGAGAATGGACAATTATCGAACTTGCTCATGATTCCTGAAGGTCTCTGTTGATGTATTCTGCTTGTCTGAGCGAAGCGATCATGCTCACTCTGTGCTTGGTTTAGTTCGTATAACTCCATCTCTAGGTGAGCTATTGCTGCTTTTGCTTCTTCTATTGGGGTTTGTACTCTTGATCTTGCGCCTGCCTGGTCTTGCTGGTAATGTGCATTTCTTTCTTCTCTTAATCTTTTCGGTTGCATTTGCAGATTTAATAGGTTCCGAAGCTCTTATTCTTCGGCTGTTGATTGTCTTCGACGCTCGCTGTTGCTTGATTCTGGAATATCAAATGCAACTCTTCTGTTGGTTTGTGGGTTTGGTTCTTCGTCAGAGTCTGTTTGAGCATCTTTTGCCCTCAGAATCTCATCTTGTGCTGGTATAATCTGGTTACTTGGCGCTTCGCCACTGCCGTTGTTTTGTGTGAGCGAAGCATTGGCTTGAGTCGTGTTGTCGTTTGTTTACTGTACACCGTCTGTATTGGTTGGGGAAGCCCCGATGCACAGCACGACATTTTGTTGCAATGCTCTGGATGCTTGAGACCTGATCGAAGGTCCGACCAACGACGGGTCTGCCTCTTGAATGGTCTTCTTCTTCGGCAGCATGTAGGCGGTACTATGAGCTAAACCACGGTGGGCGCCAAGTGTTGGGTTCTTCCCTCCGGAAACCCCAAACGCCAGGAATAGCATGTAAAGACACCCGATGGGGGACTCACACTTGGTCAATCCAAAGCGATCTTCATTACATGGAGTGTTGTATATGAATATCACCTGGCCTCTTCATTGAGGAGAGGAGGGGCTATTTATACCCCTGATCAAGGTTACATTTCATGGACTAAACTACCCTTGATCAGAGGGAATAACACAAAGAATATGTTGTACACTATTGTCCGGAGGGCATAATTGTCCAATACCCTGATGGACAGATAAGTGAAACCCTAAACCTATCCATGCCGGTCCCACGATCGAGTGTTGGCGATGCCACAGGGGGTGGATGCTTCGGGTCCTGCGTTGCGCTTTGGACCGGGTCGTGTTTCTCCGAAGCCCAAAGCGTCATGTGCTGCTAGAGTTGTCTTCTCGCTGGGCTATCTCTTTGGCGTCGTGGATAATTTTCGGGAAGTAGGCCAACCCCTGCAAGAGAGCTAGTTAAGAAAAGGGTCAGTTATCGAGGCTAAACCGAAGCCCTGGGAGCGCGAAATCATGGTAACCTGCAGAACGGGTGTAGTGCTCCGGATCGGTCCTTCACTCAGCCGATCCCCAACAAGGTACACTGGGTGGAATCCTGGTAACCTGGAAAACAGGTGTCAGTGGCGAGTTCACCGTCATTCTGTCTCAGTGAAACTCTCGTCCGGAGAAGATGTATGGTGGTTCACGGGAGTGTATGGGCCGCAACAAGACTCAGAGAAAATTGCCTTCCTGGAAGAAATCAGAGATGTACGAAGACACTGCCCGGGTCCTTGGGCAATAAGTGGTGATTTCAACATGATTTATTCATCAGAAGACAAGAATAACACAAATCTCAACCGAGCTATGATGGGTCATTTCTGAAGGTTTGTTAATGATCTTGAGCTGAAGGAAATTCCTTTGATTTGCCGCCGCTACACCTGGTCAAATGAGCGCGACTCTCTGACGCTTGTCAAGCTTGATCGTTAATATGTACAGCGGATTGGGGAGAACTGTTTCCGGACTGCATTTTGCATAGTCAAGCCTCTAAAATCTCAGATCATTGCCCGCTCTTGCTGGGCCAACATGATGGAGTACATGGCAAAAGGAGGTTTCATTTCGAAGCCTCTAAGCTTGATGGGTTCCACGATGTAAGATCAATGAACCTAGAGCATGGTTCATAGGTTTGGTGATTGATGTCAATATGGTCAATGGGACTAACAAGGTTTGCTAGTTTGCAAGATGTTTAGTCTCATGGATGTAGTGACACACTATTAGAGTGCCAACATCTTAAGGTTGCAAGGAAGATGGTAAAGTGAAGAAGTGAACATGATGAATACTCTACGAGGTGAATACTACACACATGAGGTAAGAGACAAGGTAAGTATGTCATGTGTATCTCTATGTATCTTATCCTTGACATACTTGATCATCGTGTTGTTCTTACATTATATATTATACCATGATGATCTTGTCTCTTATGTGATGATGACATGCATGTGCTTATTTATGTATA
>LAPY01002091.1:10261-20645 GCA_000970635.1 Eragrostis tef | reverse complement strand
GGTGGCCTCCGGCGGCGACGGGCTCCTGCACCCGAAGCTGGCGGGGCGGCTCCGGTTCATGGACTTCCTCGACGAGGAGCAGCGCCGGGCCATTACCATGAAGTCCGCCGCCGTCGCGCTCCGCAGCCGGAGTGGGCACCGCGTCAGCCTCATCGACTCGCCGGGCCACATCGACTTCTGCTCCGAGGTCTCCTCCGCCGCGCGCCTCTCCGACTCGGCGCTCATCCTCGTCGACGCTGTCGAGGGCGTGCACATCCAGACCCACGCCGCGCTGCGCCAAGCCTTCGTCGAGCGCCTCCGCCCCTGCCTCGTGCTCAACAAGCTCGACCGCCTCATCACCGAGCTCAACCTCACCCCCGCGGAGGCCTACGCCAAGCTCCACCGCATCGTCTCCGACGTCAACTCCATTTACTCGGCGCTGCGCTCGCAGTCCTACTTCTCCCTCCTCTCTGCCCTCGAGGACAACCCCACCTCCAGCTCCTCGTCCTCCACCGAGGACCTCCCCGAGGATTTCGAAGATGACGAAGACGACGAGGACGCCTTCCAGCCACTGAAGGGCAATGTCATATTCGCCTGCGCCCTCGATGGCTGGGGCTTCCGTCTCCAGCAGTTCGCCGACCTTTACGCCAAAAAGTTCAACCTCAACGCATCTGCGTTCCTCAAAGGATTGTGGGGCCCTAGATACTATGACAAGGAGACGAAGAGGGTTGTGGGGAAGAAAGCCATGAAGGCCGCAGACCCGCAGCCGATGTTTGTGGACTTCGTGTTGAAGGCCCTGTGGAAGGTGTACCATGTTGTGCTGACGGAGGGTGGTGAGAGCAAGGATGTCAAGGCTATCATCAAAAACTTCAACTTGGAAATTCCAAAACGGGAGCTGCAAAACAAGGACCCAAAGGTGGTACTGCAGTCTGTGATGAGCCGGTGGCTGCCGCTGGCAGATGCTGTGATGGATATGGTGGTTGAGTGCACGCCTGACCCCATTGCTGCTCAAGCGGTCAGGGTTGCGAGGCTTATGCCAGAGAGGGAGGTTGCACAAGAGGATGCTGAGTGTTGCCCTGAGGTTGTTGTAGAGGCAGAGAAGGTAAGGAGGTGTGTGGAGGCCTGTGATGTGAGTCCTGAAGCACCGGTTGTGGTTTACGTGTCGAAGATGTTTGCGGTGCCATATAAGACCCTGCCATTGAAGGGGGTAAATGGGGAACTGTTGAACCACAACGGTGCCATTGAGTCTGAGGAGTGTTTCATGGCGTTTGCGAGGGTCTTCAGTGGGGTCCTTCGTGCAGGGCAGAAGGTTTTTGTGCTTTCACCATTGTACCACCGTCAGAGCAAGTAGGCTCAACTTATGCAGTTATTCGTAAGAGGCGAGCTAGGATTCTGAAGGAAGAGATGCAAGAGGGAACTTCATTGTTTACAGTGCATGCTTACTTGCCTGTTGCTGAGAGTATTGGATTTTCTAATCACCTTAGGAGCATAACTGCTGGTGCAGTTAGCGCTCTGCTCGTTCTTAGCCACTGGGAAGCTATTCCTGAGGACCCCTTCTTTGTCCCAAAGACGCAAGATGAGATTGAAGAATTTGGTGATGGTTCAAGCATTGGGCCAAACTTGGCTAAGAAACTTATGAATTCTGTTAGGCGAAGGAAAGGACTGCATGTCGAAGAGAAAGTTGTGGAGCATGGCACAAAACAGCGGACTCTCGCTAAAAAAGTATAGCTGTGTTTTTTGAAGTTAGGGAAACTTGTACCTTCCTCCAAGATTTTGTCCTTGAATACTGAAATATACTGCATGTTGATATTGTTGTATACGACATGTACGGCATTGTTATCTTCTTTCAATGTATTTTTGTTGTGATGATTGATGGATTGCTGCCTTTCTTGCCTATGAAGTGAGAAGTGTCATGGATTCATTTCTTGTATTAACTTGTTTTGACCTTTATATTTTTGAAGATCACAATTTATTTTGTACTGTGTAACTTTTATATGAGGTTTAACCATACTAGTTCATGATCTGGAGTGGTGTGAAGGCACATGCAGCAGCTTACAATTCATTGAAGGTACACAAAAGATCCTCTTTTCTCAATCCTTTAATTTCTACTGTTGCTCCATCTATTCTTCAAGAAAGATGACATTTTTGTTGCCACGTCACTTCTGATTTGTAACTGCATTAAAAAGGACAGAAAGTGTAATGAATTTGCATTGATGTAAAGTTTCCACACATCTAACATGCATTTCATGTATGGAATGTCCTTTGAAGTAATAGCCCATGTTTGGTTCTCTGATGCCTCCAAACGGTTGTCATTTGTAAATATTTTCGAATCTCATATATCAGGATGCACATGTTCTAGGCTCTGGCTAGCATGAAAGGAACATTAAGTCAAATGAAAAGTTTTTGCATGTCCAATTTGAAAACAAAATTATGGAAGTTTACTAATTTTTGTTGCCCATTGATCTGATTTCATTTGCACCTGTTTATCAGGAGAATGGTGAGGGCTTATTATGAAAAGTTTGAGACACAGGTATTGTCTTTGAAGGTAAGTACATGCCTGCAGCAAGCACTCTCCGCTTGGTAAAATCTGGAGTTAATTCCAAACAATATGAAACGTGAGAAATCATGCCTGTTAATTTGTCTTAACTGATACACGTTTCTGAATCCGTTTCACTAGATGCATGAAATGCTCTGGAGTGAAGCATTTTCTTCACTTTCCCTGCTGTGTTTCAATAACCGACCTTGGGTGCGTTTGGTTGCTTGGCTTAGCATTAGGCCGGTTAGAAATCAGCCATGGCCAGCTAGAACCAGGTTGAAACTTGCTTTTATGTTCAGGACAAGTACAAGAATGTGGTTCAGATGAATGGTGAGCTAACGAATGAGGTGTTGTCCTTCAAGGTATATTTTCAGGCTTCGTCTACTAGTGAAATTGCATCTGTTCTCTGCATATTCTTATGTTCTTTTGTAATGTCTCTGAAACTACAAATACAACTACTGACAGAGTTTTCCTGATTCCTCCAGGACAAATACGAGCATATAGCTGACAAGAGTGACAAGCTAGAGGAGATCTCCCATCTCTCCAGCTCCTTCCTTTCTTTCAAGGTGTAGCTTCTTTGCATGAGAATGTACCCTGTTTGTACGTGACAACCTGCAACGAAACAGATGCCGGCTGCCTTTCATGCATTTGTACAAGTGACTAATCAAGAACTGATGTGCCAATTGGATATTACAGGATCAGTTACCAATGTTCGCTGAAGATGGAAGCAGCTCATCAAGTGGAATTGTCTCCAAATGCCCACAACACAATCAAGAAGCTCATCCTCGCACAGCACTGTATACGGCTAGTGGCGATCAGATACTGATCCAGTCTGCTGGTGGAACCGGCATTCAAGAGGGCGTGGAAGAGTAGCTACACTTTCCTGTGGGCTGTGGCCAAGCAAGGCGTCCGGCATCTGCACCAGCGGGGGATCCAGCAGCAGCTGCCTGTGAGGCCCGGGCTCCCTCGCGGGACCAGCCGGGGCTTGCAGCGTCGTTGTAGCTCCGTTTGAGGTGATGGTCAGGCCGCCTGGCCCGCACGATCACATAATGCTTGGGGCCCCGTCCCCTATGGAAGAGAGTTGTGGTCCTTGTGGAACATGGCATACAACAGCAGAGCATGGCACAAAAAAAGCGGACTCTAGCCAAAAAAAAAAAAAGTACAACTGTATTTGGGAGGCAGGAAAACGTGTAGATTCCTTGAAGATTTTGTCCTTGAATACTGAATAATCCAAAAACAATTTTGTCGATGTTGTATAAGATTTGTAGATTGCTCCCTTTCTTGCCTATGAAGTATCACGAACTCAGTCTTGTGTTAACTTGTCTTGGCCTTTATATTGGGAAAATTGCAATATATACAGTATTGTGTGATTTTACATGATGGTTGGTGATGCTGGTTCACGGTAGCATTTTTTTCCATTTATAATCTTCTTCATTGTAAGCACTGGCGGAGCCAGGACAGGGCCAGCCGGGGCCCTGGCCCCTCCTTCTGTCATGCAAATTCTAACTTAGCCATGCATGTCATCCCTAATCAGCCCAAAGTAATACTCTATTTTCTTCTCTATGCATGGACGCATGAAGAACAAACAGCCAGACATTTCTTTCCATTTATAATCTTCTTCATTGTAAGCATGTTTAAGCTGAAATCTTTTTGTGCTATACATGTATTGAGAAGTTGTGTTCTCCAAAGCAGTGAAAGCACGCTTGCATCTGGCATTTATCATCCTAAGTAAATTGTTACCACACTTAAACACAAAGCCTGCCAGAACAAATCTAAGTTGCTGAGTAGAATGAGATGATTGTATCGACCTTGGTCAGAGAAGGCAAAACTAAAAGATTTCCTCTTTAGAAGTTGGTCTTAAAATGCGCATTAACACTGGCTGGAGTCTGGAAACCGATAACTGCGAGGATGTTAAAATAAAGTCTGTTCAATCTTATTGGTTAATGGTTATTATGACTGCAAAAATCAGATGCTCAGACTTTTTGCACTTCACAAATTCTTCTTTGATCTTGAACAGTTTGGTTTTCACCATTTTCCTCTTGTTCGTGTGCTTGATTTGCACGGTTGTATCAACATTTCCTCATCTGAACATGTTTGTTTATGTGCATCGTAGTGTTTTTAAGCTTGTATCGGTCGGTTGGATTTTTAGCTGGTGTTAAGCTCGCCTAGCCTTTATGCTTAAGTTTGTCAGTACAAACGATAATTTATGTACGGTTCAATCTTCAGGCACAATACATTGCGTTGAAGCCGATATGTTCATCTGCCAATAAAGAAGTTATGCTCAGTTTGAACCCCAAATCCAGGGCACAGTTCAAGTGCCCACTAATGTTCGCGGCATTGTGCCTAATGTAACTGACTAGTCAATGGATTACCATAGACAATATGCTCCATATGTTTTGGCGTTTCACGGTTTCTACCACCGTACAAGCATGTCCTCATTCTTCTTGTTCAGTTTATTTTGCATTCATTGCTCAGTCGTGAAATATTATACACAATAATCTTTTATCTGTTATGTGATTGCTTCATAAATTTAAATTCTACAGAGTAGTGTGTGCACGCGTGCGCGCATGTTGGTGATGCTCCAGATACTCTTTTTTTTTTACTTTTATTCTGATGCTCCAGATGGATTGCTGATTCTTGTTTCTTGGTGTGAGAGAGGAATTAGTCGAGGGTCCATGATGGATGGCTGAAGCAATCGACATTTGGCAAATGGCCTGCCGAATGCCGATCATAGTATGCTTTGCTGTTATATCCAAGGATAAAAGCCATAATTTTTCACGAACTTGGAAGTTCAACTTGTGTTTGATCCATAGCACGGTCGAGGTTTCCATAATTCGCTAGAGTTTAAAGCTTTTAGCAAAGACAGACTGCAACTGCCTATCACTGGCTTCGAACAGATCCCGGGTCACAGAATATAAGAGGCGGAATGTTCGAAGGGGGAGAAAGGAATTCTCCCCCGGCTCCTTTTTCTTTTCTTTTTTCCTTTTGGAATGAGCTAAACTGAACCAGGCGAGGCGCCTGACGGTTTTGAACCGGTTTGCCTTTTCTCTTCACGTGGTGGTTCTCTCCACAGTTTAGGTGTGGCGTGTTCGGTCGATCTGACCAGTTCGGTGCATCTTGCTCTGACTCCAGTCCTGCAGCGGCACGTTCGTCTTCAGGCGGCACATGACACCAGCAACTAAACGTACCGTCCTTTTTCTTACGATGATCCTCTCCTCTCCGAACACCGAATGATTCCGGTCCTGACTTTGCTTTTCCTTCTCTTCTTCTTCTTTAAAACATTATGATTTATGAGTGAATTACACAAAGCTATAACTATTTGTGTCAAAGTTTCACAAAACTATAACTTTTAAAACCTATTTCAAAAAACTACAACTGTTTTGACCATGTGTTTCAGAAAACTACAATTTTTGTCTCCGGCCCTACATGTCAATCTCAGTTTCAGAACACGACCATCTGTGAGGCTGACATGTGGGACCGGACACAAAAGTTGTAGTTTTTTGAAACACATAGTCAAAATAGTTGTAGTTCTCTGAAATAGATTTTAAAAGTTGTAGTTTTGTGAAACCTTAGCACAAATAGTTATAGTTTTGTGTAATTCACTCAAACATTATAGATGAATACGGCTTGTCTTGATAGCTACTACTCCGATGTCTTTTCGCGTCCTCGGGCACGACATACTTCGTCTAAAACTCGGGGACAGAGTTGATAACTTTAGAGGTGTGCGTTTCACAGGGTCTAAAGTTTAGAGGGGTCTAAAAAAAGAATCTTATCATTTAAGAGTATTAAATAAAGTTTAATTACAAAACTAACTGCAGAACCTTGGTCTAATTGGCAAGACGAATCTAACAAGGATAGTTAAGCTGTAATTAGACGTGGGTTACTGTAGCATTACTGTAGCAAAACATAGATTAATTGGACTCATTAGATTCGTCTCGTAAAGATGTACCCATCTGTAAAAAAGATTTGTCATTAGACTTTATTTAGTAATAAATTTTCTTTGTTTAGAGCCTTTTAAAATTTAGATATAAAGAAAACGAACATGGCTAAAGAACCATTTGCTCGTCAATTTTTGAGGAGCAATCATTAGTCAAAGGTCTCTGGAGTCTGGACACGGAGATTAGAAGTTGAACGGAGCATTAGCCGACCTTTTTTTTTCCAAATGATCGAGGAGAGCGATGTCATGCGATCTGATGTGTCCACAAGTTGATTGTCCGAAAGAACTCGATCGAGACTACCCACAGATGTTCGCGTGCCCACGTATGCACGAAGCTGTCATCACCCAATGTTTTCTTAATGGTACAGTAGCAAAACACATCATCTTGACACCATGAGCAGCACCGAAAGATCCACCACGGAGTTGTTGCAACCAACGCGTGTTTCCGAAATTAGCTGTCAGATCGACCCGTCTTTGAGCAGGGGGAAGCTTGTTTTGTCACATCGCGTGGTCTTTGCCCGCGTTGCCGGTTTTGGTTCAGAAAATCAGACCGGAGCTGAGATTGGAAGTATTCGGAACCTTCCAACATTGTTGTCGCCGCCGGCGCCCGGTGATGCCACGCCGATGAACAAGCTGATGGCTCGGTCGGTCGTTGGTAGTTAGAACAAACATGACTTCTCGCCATGAAAGAGTCCACGTGTAATGAACTATGATAATCCATTTAATCGCGTGCTGCATATGAAGATTCGTGACTAGGTGATTTCACCTCACGGTTAAAGCCTTGAAGGCACTAAACCTCTCACGATTTTTTTTTGGGTAGATTAGATCCAAGGACGAGGTTGACCCATCTGTGCATGTGAATACCCGTTCCAAGAGAATACTGTAATAAGCACCCCGGCATCAAAATGAAAAGGGGAAAAGATGGCACGTGCCAAACAACCATGAGCCACAAGTTTGGAGCTCGGAAGAAAGGTGATGGGCATGGAGGAGGAAGGAAGAAGAAGGTCGGTGTGTCAGGGGACGCCACGGCCCATTACCTCGTGATCTCCTTTCCCATCCACGTAATAAACACCACAACGTGCATCGCGCAACGGTTTTGAGAGAGACAGGAATATAAAACCTGACAGCTGGGCCTTGCTCATGCTAGCTTGCTGGACATGCTTTTCTCCTGGAGAAGATTCGGCGGAACAATATTTGGTCGCTGCTGTTACCATCTGTTCAAATCAGAGAAGCAACTGCAATGGGGTAATAATCTCTCTTGTCTATATTTCATAACGGTTCGCTTACAAATTTGTAGAGAATGAGCAATGTTGCTTCGTTCAAAACTTGGTAGTAGTACGCGAAAAAAAAATGAATTAGAATTATGAAATATTGATTATCTTGAATCAGTTTCTAAGGAAAATTTCCAATCGTTTTTCTCTCTGCTAGGAACAATAAAATTCCTCTCTTTTTTTCAGTCCACGGCTGTCACGCCCATTATCGTGACTCGTTCCGAGTCCTGATCCAGAACGAGTCCACGTCCTCTGCTGCTCGATCCTAAACCACATACACCAACTCTTACAGTTAGTTCCTTAAAAAAAGAATCTTATCATTTAAGAGTATTAAATAAAGTTTAATTACAAAACTAACTGCAGAACCTTGGTCTAATTGGCAAGACGAATCTAACAAGGATAGTTAAGCTGTAATTAGACGTGGGTTACTGTAGCATTACTGTAGCAAAACATAGATTAATTGGACTCATTAGATTCGTCTCGTAAAGATGTACCCATCTGTAAAAAAGATTTGTCATTAGACTTTATTTAGTAATAAATTTTCTTTGTTTAGAGCCTTTTAAAATTTAGATATAAAGAAAACGAACATGGCTAAAGAACCATTTGCTCGTCAATTTTTGAGGAGCAATCATTAGTCAAAGGTCTCTGGAGTCTGGACACGGAGATTAGAAGTTGAACGGAGCATTAGCCGACCTTTTTTTTTCCAAATGATCGAGGAGAGCGATGTCATGCGATCTGATGTGTCCACAAGTTGATTGTCCGAAAGAACTCGATCGAGACTACCCACAGATGTTCGCGTGCCCACGTATGCACGAAGCTGTCATCACCCAATGTTTTCTTAATGGTACAGTAGCAAAACACATCATCTTGACACCATGAGCAGCACCGAAAGATCCACCACGGAGTTGTTGCAACCAACGCGTGTTTCCGAAATTAGCTGTCAGATCGACCCGTCTTTGAGCAGGGGGAAGCTTGTTTTGTCACATCGCGTGGTCTTTGCCCGCGTTGCCGGTTTTGGTTCAGAAAATCAGACCGGAGCTGAGATTGGAAGTATTCGGAACCTTCCAACATTGTTGTCGCCGCCGGCGCCCGGTGATGCCACGCCGATGAACAAGCTGATGGCTCGGTCGGTCGTTGGTAGTTAGAACAAACATGACTTCTCGCCATGAAAGAGTCCACGTGTAATGAACTATGATAATCCATTTAATCGCGTGCTGCATATGAAGATTCGTGACTAGGTGATTTCACCTCACGGTTAAAGCCTTGAAGGCACTAAACCTCTCACGATTTTTTTTTGGGTAGATTAGATCCAAGGACGAGGTTGACCCATCTGTGCATGTGAATACCCGTTCCAAGAGAATACTGTAATAAGCACCCCGGCATCAAAATGAAAAGGGGAAAAGATGGCACGTGCCAAACAACCATGAGCCACAAGTTTGGAGCTCGGAAGAAAGGTGATGGGCATGGAGGAGGAAGGAAGAAGAAGGTCGGTGTGTCAGGGGACGCCACGGCCCATTACCTCGTGATCTCCTTTCCCATCCACGTAATAAACACCACAACGTGCATCGCGCAACGGTTTTGAGAGAGACAGGAATATAAAACCTGACAGCTGGGCCTTGCTCATGCTAGCTTGCTGGACATGCTTTTCTCCTGGAGAAGATTCGGCGGAACAATATTTGGTCGCTGCTGTTACCATCTGTTCAAATCAGAGAAGCAACTGCAATGGGGTAATAATCTCTCTTGTCTATATTTCATAACGGTTCGCTTACAAATTTGTAGAGAATGAGCAATGTTGCTTCGTTCAAAACTTGGTAGTAGTACGCGAAAAAAAAATGAATTAGAATTATGAAATATTGATTATCTTGAATCAGTTTCTAAGGAAAATTTCCAATCGTTTTTCTCTCTGCTAGGAACAATAAAATTCCTCTCTTTTTTTCAGTCCACGGCTGTCACGCCCATTATCGTGACTCGTTCCGAGTCCTGATCCAGAACGAGTCCACGTCCTCTGCTGCTCGATCCTAAACCACATACACCAACTCTTACAGTTAGTTCCTTTCCAGCACAAAAATCTCAACAAGACAAGAACAAAACCTCACGATCGGCTCGACGAGAAAAGTGATGGAACATCGTCTACCCGTCCAAACACCGCCCACACGATTCATTCACCATACCTTTCAAGGCGTGGGCCAAATTTCAACACGAACCAATACAAATACCCACCCTTTTTGTATTTCATTCAAAGTCTGAGAAAAAACCGTGAAGGGAGATTCTTTTTGAAAGAAATTTACAAATATCAAATTCCAAAGTGATTTCTCAATCCGGATGGAGCCGCAGCCTACTTTGGGGGTGTTCGTTTCTAGGGGTATAAAGTTTAGAGGGGTCACATCAAAGAGAATATTGTCATTTAGGAGTATTAAATGAAGTCTAAATACAAAACCAATTCCAGAACCCCTGGTCTAATTCGCGAGAGGAATCTAATGAGGGTAATTAAGCCGTGATTAGAAGATGGTTACTGTAGCATCACTGTACCAAAACATGGATTAATTAGGCTCATTAGATTCATCTCGTAAATTTACGTTTATCTGTAAAAAGATTTTGTAATTAAACTTTATTTAGTACTCCTAAATAACAAGATTCTTTTTAACTTTAGAGGGTCTAAAG
>LAPY01002090.1:27800-50535 GCA_000970635.1 Eragrostis tef | reverse complement strand
GTCCTACGGAGGAGCACATGGTCGCCGTCAAGCGCATCCTCCGCTACATCGCCGGGACCCCGAACTACGGCTGCTTCTACGCGCGCGGCGGCGCGACACGGCCGAAGCTGCACAGCTACACCGACTCCGATCTCGCCGGCGACGTTGACACAAGCCGGAGCACGTCGAGAGCTCTGTCCTTGTGCGAGGCAGAGTACGTCGCCACCGCGTCAGCGGCAACGCAAGCTGTTTGGTTGGCCCGGCTGCTTAGCGATTTCACAGGAGATCAAGCTGAGACAGTCGGGCTATGCATCGACAACATGTCCGCGCTGGCGTTGATCAAGATCAAGAATCCCGTCTTCCACAACAAGAGCAAGCACATCAAGATCAAGTATCATTTTGTGCGACAGGTGTTTGAGGAAGGCAGCATTGGCGCCAGTTTCGTCAGGACAGAGGACCAACTCGCAGACATTTTCACAAAGGCACTTGGGCGAGTTCGTTTTCATGAGCTTCGAGCAAGGATTGGAATGGTCCAAATTGATCAGCTGCGCAAGGATTAGGGGGAGAATTGTTGCTACTCCATGCGCACATGTATCTAGCTGTTAGGATTGTTTTTCAGTTTCGTCAGAGTTTCAGTTAGATAAGTTCAGTTAGAGTATATTCAGATTACGATTTGATAGTTAGTTTGAATCTTTCTTGAGTAACACTCCTCATTGGAGATAGATTGTACTAGGCTACATAAAGTTAGCAATACAGATCAAAACGTTGCAGCTCCTGCAGCACCAAAATCCCATTTTCGTTCTCTGTTTTCCAACAAATTCTTCATCCTTCGTGCGCTGCTCCACACCTCCCGTTCCTATCGCAAGTTCATTCCTTTCCAACTGCAAGGAGGAAATCAGTGCCAAGCGCTCCTCAGGTGAGGCTGGAGGGTGTGCTTACGCTCAACTAGTACAATATTATGCGACGGAACAGAGGCACCCAGGGGCACTTTGGTCATTTTGAAAAATTATCTAACGTTGAAGCTAACAGAATGGACGTTCATGGCATGTAAGGGATAAAATTTTAACAAGGTTGGCATATAAGGGATTAGAGTTTAAGCGATGGCGAATCCGGGATTAGAAATTTAACCAATGGCATATAAAGGATTTTGCCTTTGAAGAATGGCAGGAGGAAGATGAAGGGGTAGAGCTGGAGAGAGTATGGATAAGGGTTTCTAGGCTACCATCTAAGCTTAGAGAGTATCCGGTCCTGAGGGCAATTGGTTCCATTTTGGGCGCTACCCAGGAAGTTGACATGGAGGCTTCGGTTGAAAATGAGTATGGCAGGATTCGAGTAGCAGTTTTAAATGCGGCCATGGTACCTAGACAATTGGAAGTGGTCATTGGTTTCAGGTTCTATCTTTTGCACCTACAGGCTTAGGGGCAAAATCCTGGTAACAATGAGGAAATGGAAGTTGATCAGGGGGACAATGGCCCAAATCCTGGATATGGTACAGAGGAAAAAGAAGATGATGGAAATATTGAAGAAAAGGAAAAGGAAGCACCCAAGAACGACAAGAAAGATGAAAACCAGAACTCCAACACAAAGAAACAGCAAGAGACGGGTAGTAAATCGGTCTCCAATGCTGTAACTGTAGAGGAGATCAATGAAAATGATGAGGACTTCCACATTACGGGGACTTCTAAATATCCAAGTGATGGAGCAGATGTGGTCGATGTGCTAAACACTAGCTGGTCTGATGATCTACATGCAGGCATGCGTGCAGCTTGCAACCTGCCTATGCCTGGTGGGCAATTTGTCTCTGGCACATGCCAAGCGGTGCTGTCTCGGACTCCTAGCGCCATGGAATCGGGCCAATATGGCCCTCTTCTGGTGGCGCCAGTGGGCGCACAACACAACTCCAGACTGCATGTGTGGTTAGCATGGGCGCGGGACAGGCCGCGCCAAGCCCAGGGATGCATGGAGGAGGCGCCAGCTAGTGATTTTGATTCTGGAATGCTGAATGAAGATGCTCTCGAGAACATGATGAAGATTTTGGGACAAGAGAAGACGCTAGAAAAGAGGAGTAGGCGCAGGGAGCTGATGAACACTCATTGGACAGAGCTTCTAGGCTCAAGGTGATCAAGAATCTCGACCATGGAGAAGGTATACAAAACACAATCCTTACTTTCTCTGATTCAAAAATTGCTAGCAATATCAACTGTCTAGGAGTTTCATTGGGTAATGATTGTACTAGAAGTATTACTTGCATTAAGAATATTGAAAAGGATAGACTTACTGTAGCGCGAAAGAAAATATGTGAGCCATGCGTAGAAATAGAGCAAGATACTAGTGATAATGAAACTGATGATGGGTTAGACTACCTCACTTTAGGAAACTTATGTGGGGACCTTACTGAGGATATCATGGGTCAAGACGGCAGTCATTCTTTGGATGATTTGAAAGCTGTTCCCAGGAGAAAAAATTCTAACTCTGGAAAGAAGAATAAAGGAAAAGCATCCCTCAGAAAATTACGTAAATCCAAATGAGAGGTGTCTTCTGGAATAGGAATAGCATTAGAGACTTGGCTAAATCTTTATTTTTGGCAGACACATCTCGGGAAAAGCATTTGGATTTTATTGCCCTTTTAGAGACTGGGAGGGATGACTTTACGAATGATGAGGTGAACCGTTTCTGTGGGGGTAAGAATTTTTTATGGAGTTGGACATCGCCTAGAGGTAGATCCGGTGGTATTTTGGTGGGAGTAAACATGGAATCGTTTGATATTGGGGAAATTTCTCATGGTGATTTTTATGTCAAATTTAAATTGAAAAATAAAAGTGATGGGCATGAATGGATTCTTATTGCAATCTATGGGGCTGCACAGAACGAGTATAAGGAATGCTTCCTAACTGAACTTGTGCATACCTGTAGGGTAGAATCTCTTCCTTTGCTAGTAGGGGGTGTTTTTAATATAATAAGGAATCCATCAGAGAAAAATAATGATAGATATGATGATCGATGGCCGTTTATGTTTAATGCTGTTATCAATGGTCTGGATTTACGGGAAATTGATCTAGTTGGAAGGCAGTTTACATGGACAAATAACCTACATGTGCCTACCTTTGAAAGACTAGACAGAGTTCGTAAGTACTGACTGGGATTTAAAATATCCAAAAGTAACAGTTGAAACCATGACAAGAGACATCTCAGAGTATGATACCGGAGAACCCTCTCAAGCTTCAAAGCATATGTTCAAATTTGAACTTGGCTGGCTAATGAGAGAAGGTTTTTATGATCTAGTAAAGGATGTGTGGAAAAAAGAAAATAGAGGAAACACGGCTATACAAATTTGGCAAAATAAGATAAGGAGGCTAAGACAAATTTTAAGAGGCTGGGCAAAAAACATGAGTGGTACTTACAAGAAGGAAAAGCAAGAAATTATTGAGATGGTAGATCAATTGGACAAAAAAGCCGAAACCACACTGCTGCAACCTCATGAGGTAAATTTGAAGCAGTGTCTAAAGGAAAGGCTTGTTCAATTACTACGTGAAGAAGAAATTAAATGGTACCAACGATCTAAAACTGACAAATTATTGAAAGGGGATAGTAACACAAAGTATTTCCAGCTAGTAGCAAACGGAAAATATAGAAGAACACGTATTTTTCAGCTCGAGGACGGGGATCAAATCATAAGGGGTGACGATCAATTGAAGTCATACATAACAAAGTTTTATCAAGGTCTTTTTGGACCTTCCGATACAAGTGATTTCAGTTTGATCGAACAAAACCGTGATGATATTCCTTAGGTTTCGGTCGAGGAAAATGAAAAGTTAACAGAACTTTTCACAGAGGTTGAAGTTAAGGAGGCAATATTCCAAATGAAACATAACAAAGCACCAGGTCCAGATGGGTTCCCGGTTGAGTTTTATCAAGCTTTTTGGGAGGTAATAAAGGGTGATCTGATGGCTTTGTTTAGTAACTTTCATAATGGAACCTTGCCACTTTATAGCCTTAATTTTGGCATCATCACATTGCTACCAAAGCAAAAAGAGGCGACTCAGTTTCGCCCTATATGCCTGCTCAATGTGAGTTTCAAGATATTCACAAAAGTAGCAGTAAATAGGTTAACAGGAATTGCGGATATTTTGATTAGTTCATCTCAAACTGCTTTTATGCCTGGAAGGAATATTATGGAAGGCGTAGTAATTTTACATGAGACGATCCACGAGTTGCATCCAAAGAAAATGAATGGAGTAATTTTAAAACTAGATTTTGAAAAGGCATACGATAAAGTGAAGTGGTCGTTCCTACAACAAACATTTAGAATGAAAGGTTTTTCTAGTAAATGGTGTTCGTGGATAGAAAATTTTATAACAAAAGGAAGTGTGGCGGTGAAAGTAAATGATGACATAGATCGCTATTTCCAAACAAAAAAAGGTTTAAGACAAGGTGATCCATTATCTCCAATTCTTTTTAATCTGGTGGTGGATATGCTTGCTATTTTAATATCTAGAGCAAAAGAAGGGGGGACAAATCAATGGCCTAGTACCCCACTTAGTGGATGATGGTCTCTCGATACTTCAATATGCAGATGATACCATATTTTTTATGAAACACAATCTTGAGCAAGCCAAAAATATGAAATTGCTTCTTTGTGCTTTTGAGCAATTATCAGGCTTAAAGATTAATTTTCATAAAAGTCTATTATGGAGATGCAAAGGAACACGAAGCTGAGTATGCGCAACTTTTTGGGTGTGATATGGGGGAATATCTATTCAGGTACTTGGGGATACCTATGCATCATAGGAAATTAAGTAATAAAGATTAGAAAATTATTGAAGACAAATTTGAGAAAAAATTAAGTAGTTGGAAGGGTAAACATCTATCTTATGGTGGACGTTTGGTACTTATTAATTCTATCTTAAGTAGTCTTGCTCTTTTCATGTGTTCATTCTTTGAGATTCCTAAAGGAGTGTTGAAGAAGCTTGATTACTTTAGATCAAGATTCTTCTGACGAACATAAGAAAAAATATAGACTTGCAAGGTGAGATATTATCTGCCGTCCAAAGGAACAAGGTGGGTTGGGAATTTTGAATCTTGAAGTACAGAATAAGTGTTTACTTAGCAAGTGACTTTTTAAGCTTCTAAATGAAGATGGTTTATGGCAACAAATGTTAAGAAACAAGTACTTGAATAACAAGACGTTAACTCAAGTACAAGGGAAACCTGGTGATTCACATTTCTGGACAGGTCTAATGAGTGTTAAAGACCAATTTTTGCAATATGGTTCTTTTATTGTAAAGAATGGTTCTCAAATTAGATTCTGGAAAGATAAGTGGCTAGGTGATAGTACTTTGAAAGATCGGTACTCTTCTTTGTATAATATTGTCAGGAGGAAACATGACACATTATCTAATGTTTTAAGAGCCCGTTGAATATTTCTTTTAGAAGATCTTATTGTAGGTCAGAGAGTTGAAGCTTGGCATAATCTTGGATGTTTTCAAATAGTCTTTACTTCAGCATGGAAATTCACGGTTCAATCAATGTATGCGGCTATTTTAGACTCGGCTGTTATACCAAATAATAGATATTTGTGTAAAATCAAGGTGCCCTTAAAGATAAAAGTGTTTTTTATGGTTTCTGCATAAGGAAGTAATACTTACAAAAGATAATCTAGTGAAAAGAAACTGGAATGAAAATCATAAGTGTTGTTTTTGTAGCAACCTGAAGACTATACAACACCTTTTCTTTGAATGCAGTCTTTTGGTTTTAAACATCCTACTAGTATCACTAACATGTTTGATAATTGGATAGGCTGTTTTAGAACTAGAGAAAAATACGAAGTGTTGGTTGGTATAGGCATCATATGTTGGGCTATATGGTTTAGCCGTAATGGCGTTGTTTTTAACAAAAAAGCAATTTTGACTCCTATGCGTGGTCGCTATTCCAAAAGAAGGAGGCAAGAAACTCCATGTTACAAGCTTGCCGACTTTTGGAGGTAGTGACAATGGAGTTGTTCGTCAAGCATGGGTGGAAGTTTAGTAATAGGTTGTGTTATTGAAATGAATTATTTACTATTCTTACACCATGTGTTTGGTGTTTTATTTGTGTTCCTATGGTGGAGACGGAGTCTTCACATAGCGAGAATTTGTAATAATGAATGGCTAAATACATCGAAAGATGTAGAGGTCAGGACGCTTTCATTTGGTTGATGAATAGATTTCCCTTTATTAAAAAAAAAAATCACCGACCCCGACGTGTTCGACAGAGTATCAAGGAGGGACAGCTTCACCTACGGGGGCCGGGAATTCCGCCTGCGTAGGTGGAGGCCGTTGGACCGGCCGTCAGGCGCAGCGTTGCGCTACCATGTCAAGATTTGCCTCGATGGGTTGCCTCTTCACCTCTGGTATGAGGAGATGGTGGCTCGGGTAGTTCAGCGCACTTGCGCTTTCCACTTCGCCGAGGAGGACTCTCGGCGCTGCTGTCGGACCGATGTGTTTGAGCTTTGGGCGTTCACAGCGGACCCCTGCAACATTCCACGCCGTGTTTGGGTCACCATCACAGAGGCTGACCCTGATGGCCCGCCTTCTGCCATCTCTGAGCCGCTGCCGCTGGTGGCCATCACCAGGACACCACCGATGGCTCCAAAAAGGGGCCTCGCATACGAAGTCCTGCTGCACATCGACTGGGTCATTGACTTGCGAAGCCAAGGGGCTGATGGCATGCCTCTAGCGCGCCGCTTGCCTTGGCGTCTCGGTGTGGTGGACGAGCCAGGAATGGTGGAGCAGCTGGCCCCGCCACCAGTGACGCCAAGAAACTCTTGCAGCGCTGAGATTTGGACTGGGACGAGCTCCAGGCATGACGACGACGACGAAAAAGAGGAAGGCCAGCGCTGGGACCATGATGGCAAGGCGCTGCGGCGCCCCTGGTTCCAAAGGTTGCGGTGGCCAAATGATCGCGGCCGTGCGCGCGACAGGTCGCCGCGGCGCCGATACAGCGAGGGGACTTCAGGACAAGGCAGTGGCAGGCAGGCCAGGAGAATTGTGTCTCTCAGTCCAGCGTGAGATAAACCGCGTGTACAGGCGGGTGGACAAGGCCCAGGCGGAAGAGGCTACAAAGAAGAGGCACGAGGGACCAAGTTGCAGAATGGTACGGGGCAGCTGTGTTAGGAGCCCTGAGGAAGGTTCTGTTGTTGCCATGGACTGTAACAAGGCGGCGGTAGAAACACCTGAACACAAGAAGCAAGTCTCAAGGCAAGACATGCAAGGGGAAATTCTGCAACTCCAACGTCCAGTGAGCCACCAGGAGCAGCAGTTTGATCCCATGTGTGTGGAGGTGATGATCCAGTTTCCACGTGAAGAGCAGGTGCACCCTCAGCAAGCCCAGATGGTGGCAGCACACGAGAGCTTTCAGGAAACACCAGAATTTGAACATGAAACAGGTGAAGGGCAGTTTGAAACAGAGCAGTGTGATCAAGAGATGGCAGCACACTTTCTAGCTGGGGAGCAACAGCAAGGAGGGACAGCGGCAACTCACGACCCTCGTTTCTAGGGGTCTAAAATTTAGAGAGATCACATTAAAGAGAATCTTGTCATTTAGAAGTATTAAATAAAGTCTAATTACAAAACTAACTGCAAAACCCCTGCTCTAATTCGCGAGAGGAATCTAATGAGGATAATTAAGCCATGATTAGAAGATGATTAATTAGGCTATTCATCTTGTAAATTTACGCTCATCTGCAAAAAAAGTTTTGTAATTAAACTTTATTTACTACACCTAAATGACAAGATTCTCTTTGATTTTAGAGGTCTAAAATTTAGAGGGGGGAAACGAACACCCTTTTTAGCCCAAATGACTACACCAGTCCCAACACCGGTGCTCCACACGCCACCCAAAAAGGTAGTCCACAGGGCGAGTGATGATGGGGAAGACAACAAACAAGTCAGGCGCAGCGGGAGGATCGCTGCAAAACAGAAGGCCACTGGCACAAAGAAACCTGAAGAGCTTGCACAGGAAGTTTTGGCCGAGAGATTAAGCGCACTGTCCCCAAAAAAGAAAATAACAGAGGAAGCAAGAGCAAAGTTGATCAGCATGTTTGATGCACCACTCTCCCAGGAGGAGATGGAGGCCATGGAAGATTTGTTAATGGCCATGAAGCTGGAGAACAATGGACCTGCCAAGAGCAACAGGAAAGCCATGGGCAGGAAGAAGGTGGCGGCGCTGCCTCGAAAATGAAAATCAAGCAAGATAGGCCATGGACCTCGGAGCTGGGTCTCAAGTGCTCCATGTTGTGTTCAGTTTTATTTATCAGTTCCGTTTCTTTATCTATCATAGATATGTGCTGCAACCTAAGTGCTAGCAAGAGACACGATGATGATGTCTTGTTGATATTATTAGCAAGTGCCAATAGTCGTATCAGATCTGAAAGTGAGTGGTGCACGGTGGGACCTGCTCCCCTGCGTGAGACATTTGTACTGGGTACTATTGGCACCATGATCAAGCTTATGGAGCTCCCCCCTAAATGTGGTAATGATGTACGCAGAGACGTAGCAGCATCCTCAGTGCAATTTGCTATGTCGGTAGTAGATGCATCATGTTTTCTATGGATCAGAAAAATGTGATCATGCTTAACTGGAATGTTCGTGGACTGAATGGAGCAATAAGGAGAGAATCTGTAAAGGATATGGTGACTTCTACTCACGCAACAGTCATTTGCTTGCAAGAAACTAAGCTTCAGTGCATCGATGATAGAATAGTGTTTGAGACACTTGGCAGCCAATTCACACAGAATTATACGTATTTACCTGCAGATGGAGTCAAAGGGGGGATTTTAGTTGCGGTTTCAGACAGACATTTCAGACTCATCTCAAGCTCTCGCACGAAAAACACAATCACAGTGCACATCAAGATGCT
This sequence comes from Eragrostis tef, assembly GCA_000970635.1. Taxonomy (NCBI): domain Eukaryota; kingdom Viridiplantae; phylum Streptophyta; class Magnoliopsida; order Poales; family Poaceae; genus Eragrostis; species Eragrostis tef. The sequence goes on along the minus strand of LAPY01002090.1, from coordinate 41,661 downwards.
CAATGAGGGAGAAGAATGGAGTTTCACTGGTGTATACGGGCCGCAAGAAGATAACGATAAATTGTTATTCTTGGAAGAACTAAAAAACATTAGACATCTAGCTAGTGTCAGATGGCTGCTGGCAGGAGATTTCAACTTAATTTACAAGGCAGAGGACAAGAACAACAATCGACTGAACCGAGGATTAATGGGAAAATTCAAATCCACCATTGACGCGTTAGAACTGAAGGAGTTGCACATGCATGGGAGAAAGTTTACTTGGACAAATGGGCAGGACACACCAACCGACAGGGTTTTTTGCACGGTGGAATGGGACGAACTTTTCCCAACTTCAAATCTGCAGGCTGCAGCGTCGATGCTATCGGACCACTGCCCTCTAATCCTGCAGGGTGATACATCACAAACAAAGTACAAAGGTTTTCGTTTCGAGTCCTACTGGATTCACATGCCCGGATTCATGGAGACAGTGCAGGATGCCTGGAGCAAGCCAGTACAGGCAGCTGATGCTATCAGAAAGCTGCATATCAAATTATCCAGGACGGCAAAGGCATTGAAAAAATGGGAAAGGAACAATATTGGAAATATCAAGGTCCAAATAGCAGTGGCAAAAGAAATCATATGGAGGCTGGATGTTGCGCAAGAACAAAGACAGCTCACACAGGAGGAGATGCATTTCAAAGAAAGAATAAAGATTAAATATCAGGGACTGCTTGCCATTGAAAAAAATCAGGGCTAGACAGCGAGCCAGAATGACCAACATTAAAGCTGCAGATGCAAACACAAGATTATTTTATATCAGGGCCAATGGGCGCAGGAGGAAAAATCACATACAAATGCTTCAGACAGAAGATGGCCATGCAATACGACAGCAGGATAAAGAAAAAGAAATTGAGGGGCATTTCTCAGTGCAACTTGGGACACGAGTTACTAGATCCTTGACTCTAAATTGGGATGAACTCAATTACGAACAATATGACCTGCAAGACCTAGAGCAAAGGATAACGGAAGATGAAGTGCTAAGAGCGATTAAAGAGATGCCTAAAGAGAAATCGCCGGGACCAGACGGTTTTATTGGCCTGTTCTTCACAAAATGCTGGGGGATTATTAGGGTCGATGTGATGCAAGCCTTTGTGCAGCTTTCGGACCTAAGGGGTAATCTTTTCAATCTGCTTAACTCAGCAAATGTGATCCTCCTGCCAAAAAAGGAACAAGCGTTGAGAGTGGCTGAGTATAGGCCGATTAGCCTTATTCACAGTATTGCCAAGATTTTCTCAAAAATCCTAGCTATGCGCCTAGCGCCTAAGCTGCAAGAAATGGTCTCCATTAACCAAAGTGCTTTTGTCAAAAGGAGAAGCATCCATGACAATTTTGTGTTTGTGCAAAACGTGGTCAAGGAGCTGCACCGTAAAAAAAGCCCAACAATGTTCCTGAAGCTCGACATTGCAAAGGCATTCGACTCAGTATCATGGGCATACCTCCTGGAACTTATGCAAAAGCTGGGATTTGGACACAGATGGAGAGAATGGATCAGCATTATTTTAGCGACAGCAACTTCACGGATTTTGCTAAATGGATGTCCGGGAAAGCCGATTAAACACCAAAGAGGATTGCGGCAGGGGGACCCTCTTTCCCCAATGCTGTTCATTTTGGCCATGGACCCTCTGCAGAAAATTCTACGCTTGGCAACAGATAAAGGGATAATTACTCCTGTGGCAACAAGATCAACAAGACTGAAAGTATCATTGTACGCCGATGATGCAGCGATCTTTGTCCGGCCTACTGTAGAGGATGTGCATGCTCTGAAATTGATTTTAGAGAGCTTTGGGGAAGCATCAGGACTGCGAACAAACATTGAGAAATCTGAAGTCTACCCCATTAGGTGCACAGGAATGGACATAAACCAAGTTTTGCATGGTTTCCCAGCCAAAGTAAAATCTTTTCCGTGCAAATACCTAGGTCTCCCTCTACACATAAGGAGTTGACTTCCAGCCACTAATTGACAAAGTGGGCGGTAAACTGCCGGGATGGAAGGGAAAGCAAATGGCTAGATCGTCCAGAGTAGCACTTGCAAAGAATGTGCTAACAGCTATAGTGACTCACCATGCAACAGTTATAACAATACCAAAATGGGCAACAAAGAAGATAAACAGAATAAGAAGAAACTTTATATGGAGAGGTGAAGACAGCGAGCAGAATGGAGGAGGACACAACCTAGTCAATTGGCAAACAGTACAAATGCCAAAAGAGCTCGGGGGCCTGGGAGTAATGGACCTAAGCAAATTCGGCACGGCGCTGCGCCAGAGATGGCTTTGGAAAGATTGGTCCGAGGATGATAAGCCGTGGGCTGGCATGAATTTGCCATGTAATGATACAGACAGAGCGCTCCTCAGAGCATCCAGAACAATTCAAATCGGGGATGGACATAAAGCTTTGTTCTGGCAGGATAAATGGCTCAACAATGAAAGCCCGAGGGACATAGCCCCAAATCTGTACAAAAAAGCTCATTTCAAGAACAGAACAGTAGCGAAAGAAATGCAAAACAAAAATTGGATTAGAGCCATTGGAGAGATTAGCACGCTGGAGCAACTACGTGAATACATACGCCTATGGAGAGCACTGAGGTCGATTACTCTAATACAAGGGCAACATGATACTATTCAATGGAGGTGGACACAAGATGGAGAATACACATCAAAATCTGCATATACGGCTCAATTCCTTGGGACCTACCGAGCTTTTGACCTGTCTGGATTATGGAAAGCTAGGGCAGAACAAAAGGTCCTAATCACCCTGTTCGTCCTCGCTGCTTTGCAGCGGCTTCTTTGCATCAGCCGCTTTGACAATTTGGATGCAAAAGGATGGGACAACCACGTTGTGTGCCCTCTGTGCTTGCAAGAAGCCGAGACACCATTCCACCTCCTAATAGAGTGTGGATCCTCCCAACATGTCACCCAAACTGTCATCTCTTGGTTCTCTTTTGCAGGAGCATCACAGCAAGGGGAAACAGAGTGCAATATAGCAGCCTGGCTACAAGCAGCCAGGAAGAAAATGGAGAAGCCTAGAAGGAGGAAACTTGTCGGAGTGATCTTTTACGCCTGGTGGAACATATGGAAAGAGCGAAATCGACGAATCTTCCATGGAATTGAGAAAAATGAGATGCAGGTGGCCTTCTTGGCCGAGGAGGAGATCGATTGCTACAACAGAGCAATGAGACCACAGCCATACAGAACATCTCAGGGCGAACGCACAGAAGAACAAAGTGCAGGAGATTGAAACCGGAGCTGCCATTTTCCTTTTAATCCCCCCTTCTCTTTGGTTTTGATTTTTGCATTTCTAGCGGCAACTCTATTGCCCAAGTGTTTGGCCAGACACCTAGGATCTCCTTTCTCCTGGCGGCTTATGTTTGGGTGTATGTGTGTGGTAGCATAAGCTACCAATGGGACTGTTTGGACTTTTGTTTTTCAGCTACTCTCTCTGTCCTAAAATAGTTGTCACTAGACATCATGTTTGACCCTTCGTCTTATTCAAAAAGTTTATTTAAATATAAAAACAAATATGTCATGACTAAAATATATTTAATAATAAAACAAATTGTATAAAAATAAATAAGATTTGCGCAAAAAAAAGTTGAATAAGACGAGCGGAAAAAAAGTCAACAGTGACAACTATTTTAGGACAGAGGGAGTATGTTCCTAGATTTTAGGGTTTAAGGTTCCGAGTGTGCCGGGAACTAAAATGGTACCACATGGTCCAAGGCCAGACGTTGGGGTTTTCCCAGTTGGCTTTCACCCCACCAACCTCCAGCGGAAGGCACTCGCATGCCGCTACTGCAAGACCAGCGCATTCTTAGTGTACAGAAACGGAGATACATATTGCTATACTTCAAGTCCGCTCTGAAATTTCGTCTCGCTTGCAAAACATTTATTGAGCGGCAATATGCAGATGGATTACAGCTTTTGTTGATAAACATAGCTTTTGTTGATTTGCCAGTATTGAGGTTGACTGAAAATAGTTTTTTTTTAGCTTTTCTTTTTAACGAAACATCCCTTCGTGATCTTGTTCTGAATCTTGGCATGACCTCACAACAATGCTGCTACACTATGAGCCTGCCAGCCTTTGGTAGGTGTATGACTCGGGGTATCTGTACAACAGAAGATGAACATGAATCACATGAAACCAATCATCTTAAATGTTTATACAACACAGGCAAAATAGCAATCCATCAATGGATCCTACCAACTCAAGCAGATATCATTGCAAGATTCACACTGGTGAATCAAATTTTACATCAGGACAAAATATGAAAATAAATAACAGCTTAATTTGTCCTCCTAGTTGATGAATTGTTGATGGCTGCATTTGAATATTCAGCAACCACTGCTTTTGTAAGAGATGGATTCAATGAATTTCGTGCAGCCTGGAAGTGTGTGTTCCATATCAAATTTCCTCCAGCGGAAGGCACTTGCATGCCGCTACTGCAAGACCAGCGCATTCTTAGTGTACAGAAACGGAGATACATAAGATTTGCTATACTTCAAGTCCCCTCTGAAATTCTATTTTCTTTCAAAAAAAAACAAGGTGGGGATAGTTATTTTAGATGTTCTTCGTTTATGTTTTGGATCAAAGATGATACCACCACACTATGAAATATGTTTTAAACATGTCTAGCCGCGCAATATGCGCGAGCCACCTTTCGAGTTTGATACATTTGCCGAACTCTCCATTAAATAAAAGCGGTATATTTTGTGTGATGTATAAGCATCACGTATGAACTTGCATACTTCCTCTAGTTGGAGAGGCGTGGTCCGGTCGGGACGTTATTTTATCAACCGGTGGGAGTGTAATATCACTCGATGTCCCCTTATCGTATTTATTTATGCGCGAGTACACGACGACCGTACGCTACTCTGCAAGCCGCGAGGGGGACGGAAGGCGCCATATGCATCGAGTAGATGCGTAAGGTCGCACGCAGTGACCAAGCAAAGGGTGCAGAGTAGAGAAAAATGACACAGCGTGAACTGATGTTGAGCTGTACCAGCATTTCTCAGCAGGATACAGAGTACAGAAAAATGTTACGGCGTCAACTGATGTTGAACCGTACCACCAGCACTTCTCAGCAGGATTTGATCCTCTAGTCGAGAGGTAAAACCCGCGCGTACTCCCGTACCGCGTCATCTCAATTTTTTCCGTACTGATCTGCGTCGGGTGCATGATGCGGGTAATTTGAGGTTAGAGTCGGTCAAAAGTTTCTACCGCATGGCCACGCGTCTCCCCCTCCGGGCGTCCACCGAGCGCGGGCCGCAGAAGGCGGTAGCTCGCCGCCTCCTCGTTCCCCGCTCCCTCCCTCATTGCATTTTTCGCTCGTTCGGTCCTCGTCATCGTCGCCGAGGTGCAAGCAGGACCGCAGGAGAGCGCGTGCTGGCGCGGATGCGTTGCGCGGCGACCGGGCGAGATGTGTTGCAGGACGGGCGGCGGGGCGCGGCTCCACGACGTGTCCACGGTGGCGAGGCGCGGCTCTGCGGCGTCCACGGCAGCATGGCGACGACACGTCGACCCTGAGGCACTCAACAAAGTGTCGGTGCTGGGCCCTTTTCGTCGCATGCCGAGAGCGTCATCGTCGAGGCGAGGAGCTCCGCGCCCCTACTCTGTTCTTCCTCTTCCTCTTTCTCCGCAGTCGCATCGGTTCGTCCCCGGTACCTCCCTCGCGCTCCCTCGTCGAGGCGAGATTGATGCTCGTTTTCATGGTAATCTTCACCCCGATTATGACTTGATGTTGCCTAGGCTTTGTGAGTTGCCATCGTTTAGAATTTTCAGAGCTTTTCGTTCTGTGCCATGATCAGAGCTTGTTCGTACTCCTTTGATTGCTTGGTTGCCTTCGTTTTTGGATGTCAGTTTGTTGTGCTGTTTTTTTCTTTTTGGGTGCGTGGTCGTCTGTCAACTTCAGATTATGGTGGCATGCGGGGAAGGAGGCCGTGGAGTGGCGTACGGGGGCGACGACGCTTCCCATCAGGAGGGCGACCTGATGGCTGTCAAGGTGGGGATGGGTAGACGACCCCCTTCTCTGGGCTTGCTGGCACCATGGACGGTGTGAAAGCCTCTGATATTGCTTCACTTGGTTTGGCATGGTTGTTTTCTTTGTGTTATATGCCAATGACACAATAACACTCGTATATTTCATTCATATTCCTAATTTGTAGTGTACTATTTTCTTCGTATCCGGACCCTGTACGCAATATCGCCTCAGATGAGAACTCAGAAGTTCAGAAAGAAGGCTTGCTTGCTTGGGTGCCATTGATACTCTCGTTGGGTTGAGACGACACTTGATAGTGTTTCAGCTTACTGTGACAATCACTTTGATAATTATTACTTTAAATTGTACACATGCTGAAGAGTTCATCAACCGTAGAAGTTGAATTCAGAGTTGAGTATTTTCCTTTTAGTATGTTGCTATGGTCGAAAATTTATTTGAGTATTGATGGTCTCATCTGCAGTTAAAAACGCATTTGTGGGAAGCCTTCAAGTTTCAACACTGATGAAAGGTTTTGACCGCGACGTGTCTCATCTTCAAACTGCAGGACGAGATGCTCAAGTGGCTTTATTCATTACTCTTAAAGAGCGGCCATTGACCTAAGATTTTGTTGGATGGATGTCGTCAGCTCCTCAGCTATTACTGCTTTCATGTTGTGATTGTTCCAACGGTTGTTGTAGAGGCTGTTGCGGATGTGAACACGCTATGGAGAACACATGAATGATGTGGTTAGCAGATTATGAGCTCTTCTATGTAATTTTGTTATTAAGTTTTCCATCTTTGATGCTAATTATTTTCTGTTCTCCATGAATGTGAGATGCAGGTTCTTAATTGCTAACGATGCTTCATATCTAGGTTCATTGGCTGTATAGGTTAAAATATCCATCCTCTTTGAATCCTTGATTTGCCATATGTTTCCTTTCACAGAAGTTACCACATTTAACTTCCATCTCCTATTACACAGGTGGCTCGAATTTGCTAATCCATCAACTGATTAGTGCAATTCCGGAGCAAAAGCCATCTCCCTCTTTTTAGCAGGTGATTCAGTAGCATTCTTGTCACTTTTATGTTATCCTCATGCTAGAAAACTGTTTCCTATCAAGAGGCTATTTTGAATAAGAGAACAATTGATTTCTTTTCTGACCATTCTTATCAATTTAATTGTTGGAACACTAACCTTGTATCACAATCATTTTCCCTTAATGATATCATGACGTGAATTTCATAAGTTCACATGCTTATCATGATATGTTAATCAAAACAATGTTCTCTTATTTTATATACCATTTATGGCATGGCCTTAATGACCCGTTCTGACTATTGTACAAATATGACGGAAAATAGGAACCCAACTTTATCATTCTGAAAATACTGAATGGGGACGTAGAAAGTAATTAGAACTACAACTTTGCACATATTTTCAGCCAATAAAGATCCAACACAGGCAACAATCTTTCAGCTATTTCTTAGACAAGACCCATGAGTTAGCAGAACAACAAGAGGACTCTTTATGAAATCAGGGAATTCACTAATATCATCTTCAGATTTTTCATAGCAATCCTGTAAACATAATATTTGCCATCTTAAAGTATTGGGCAGATTTTCAGCCATTTATTATACTTTTGCTTGCTTGCAGGTGATAGAATCCAGATTACTTAGTATCAATTTTGCTTTTCTCGTAGCATATTGTTGATAAAAAGGTACATTGGTTAGAATATGATGCTTGATTAGTCTGGATGATATATATTGTCCTCTGGTTTGTGGAAGGGGGGAAAAATATGCGAAACTGTTCAGATGGGGAGGGCCATGTTTCTCTGCGAACAAGTCCTTATAAAAAACTAACAGATGAAGCAAGCTAGGACTAGATCTTTGAGGAGCACTTTACCTATTTTAACATGTCGAATTAATAAACAATAAGTTGCTAAAGTAAAATATAAGCAGCCAGCAGGTTTTTCATATGCTGATTTCTCGAGTACAAATTTGTAAAGGAAAATGAGAACACTCTACCACCTTTCTGAATTTTATTCCCTGGTGCATGTGAAGTAATATAACTGTCTTTACTCTTGACTCTATGTGGAAGTTATTATGTGCAGAGTGAAAGGCAGGACAAAGCTGATTGTGCCATCCATGAGCCAACTGTAAATTTTAATGTTGACCTTATGATTAGTATACGGCCAGCAGTTGTCCGAGCAATTTTGTTCATTAGTTACAACCTTCAGAGCAGAGAGATTTCTAAAAAAAACAGAAGGAAAAAAAATCGTCATCTTTATTTGATACATTACTATGTGCCATTCAGCCTCACATGGTATGAGCTTCAATGGGAGTTCCATGAGTGGAAGATAACTTATTGGATTACTGCTGTGAGTTGCACTAAACATCTAAAATGATGCCTACAGATGCAATGTGTTATATAGGAAGACCATGCATATTTATTGGAAAAGGAGTACAACGCTAGGCTATATTGTCAGATTTCCTAGATAAATTCAGTTGATAGCACACTAGGGATATTTCCTAGATAAATTCAGTTGATAGCACACTAGGGATAAGTGATGTGAATATTTTGTCCAAGTATTGGCTGGAACCTACTTTCTGCAGTACCTAAGAAGTGAGAAAAACTTATACAATGACTAGTGGTCAGTGCATAGTGGGCACAATCTGCTGCCCTACATCTAATGCAGGATTCCTTACAAAGGGAACATATAGAATTCTGGTTCCTTCTCTAGAAATATAGTGGTGAAATGAAGTCTGAAAGTCATACATATATATTTTGGTTATTCTTTATTTCATTTAGAACACATTTTGTCATGTTTAGGTCTTGTACAGTGTACAGTTCCAGTTTTTATAATATATTTACCGCAGTAGGGGCTTCCACTCTAGGTCAATTTTATTTTGATGCCTGGATTTACAATGTGTTTGTGCACAAAAGGTAGAACAAAAGAAATACATTAATAATAAGTAATTATGTTCGTACTTGTGATGTGAATGATTTTTTTTCTCTACTATCTGTAGCACAGCCAATGGGTACAATGCAAATAAGAGTGAAATGCACCCGGGTACATAAACTATTTAGGAATGGTCAATTAGGTAAATAAACTCCTAAGTGACCATCTAGGTCTACAAACTATTTAAGAGTGGTCATCTAGGCACATAAACTCTCAAGTGGCTATTTAGGTCCACAAACGAATTATGTTGTAGCTATCTAGGTCCAAATTCCTTCGTGCATGAAAAAAATCATATGTGGACATGCCACCGTGGATAGAAAGACACGTGCTATGAGTGTGAGAAAATCCTGACGGTTGGAAAATTGCATAAAAGATATCCTGCCTAGCAATCGGAAGGTGAGACGGTGATCAAAAGACGACCTGTGAAAGGAGGCGAATGGCCCTCGTTCGATCCTGCTGTCGAGCGGAGTCGACAATCATGTGGTTGGTTGCCATGATTTTTCTCTCATATCGACGCCTCCCGGAGAAATTTGGACCTAGAGAGCTACAACATAATTAGTTTGTGGACTTGTCCAGTTAGGAGTTTATGTACCTAGATGACAATCTCTAAATAGTTTTAAACCTAGATGGTTACTTTAGGAGTTTATATACTTAGATGATCATTCCTAAATAGTTTATGTACCATGGGTGCTTTTCACTCATGAAATAAACCTACGATCCAATTTCCTATGGGTCAAAATCTGACATCAATACAATGGGAACAAAAACGAAAAATAAGTCAACATTTCTTTTTTGTTTGATTTGTTTTCTCTCAAATAAAAAAGTTGTGTTACAAGAGAGCGACTTATTCTAACTTTGATACTCTGTTCTCTATTCAAGTGTATGTTTTTGTGGTGGGTGGTATGCTCCTTATCATGCAAGCTGGGTTCCATGTATGGCTGACAAATCTAGGCTTATCAATCTTTTTTCTAGGTGCCACTCCCTTGTGAATTTTTATTCGATGGTTTTCATAGGATGACAGTGTCCTCACAAATTTGACAGTTCGTCCATCACTCACTGGAAACGATATACAGATAACCCAATTCGACGGTTGGTCCATCACTCACTGGAAACGATATACAGATAACCCTAGCTGACATTTTCTCGTCTTCTGGTATATCAAAAACAAAGCAGTTGTACTAGAAGGCATCCTGTTTTCTGAATTCCATGCAAGTCAAGAGCATGTTTAGCTGAGTTAGCAGCTAGAGACTCCTTATCATAGTTATTACATTCATACAGATAATAATTTGGGGAGTTAACACTGGGCAAAAATGCAGCACACTGTGGATCCTCAGACGCAAGTGTGTGAGCTAACATCAAAACAAGACTTCACCGGCATCTGGTCCCAGTGTTCACCATCCTGTATTAGGCAGCAAACTTCTGGTGATTCAAATGGATAGGTACTTGAGAACAAACAAGGAGCAGTCGGTAAGAAAACTAGTCTTGTAACTAGAAAATTACGCATCTCTCTTGGTTTTTATTTTAAGCTTTTAACACCCAACAACATCCACAGCAAGAACCCAAATCCAATATTAATTTGTCGGTATAGAGGAACTGAGTTCCTAACAAAACTATATCAAAAAGTGTTCTTAATCATCAACAAGAAAAGAGATGAACGTTAATCAAGCAGTACTGCTCATCATCTCACAACATGGGGCCATAAATCCAGTGCTGGAAAATTTTAAAGATAGAAAGACACGGTTCAACTAAATGTAGTCGAAGACACCAATTCAAGTTACAGCCATCATTTAAAGTCTGTTAGACATTTATAACATCAAGAATTTGAGCCTGACTAGATTCGTGAAGAATTCAGCTATGTTGTGTTTCCCATTAGACACACAACACTACGTACATCAGATTCAAAAATTGCCATTTAGCCATAAGTGGAACTAAGGGCATTTTCATAAAAGGGATGATGAGCCCAAATTTTTGTGGTGGGAAGTGTTACATTTATGATTACAGAACATGACAGGAAGCTTTTATATTCTAACTGACGTAATCTACCCTTTGCAACTTGTGAGAAGAAATGGAGCATAGCCAAGATTAAAATAAGCCAATCCTTGTGCAAACATGAATGTGAGAGTACCGTATCTATCAAGTTTTGACATTCAGAAATGAAAGGAGCAGAGACAAATTTGGAACCAAAAATGCACTTATTGTGTCGGGTCTACTAGCAAAGTCTTCAGTCATTTCTACACGATAACAGTCATAATTTTAGGTTTAATGCGGCCAACAAGGTCGACACTTTACTAGCCAGTTCCTAGAAACGTAACCAAAACAGCAGTAAGTGTTCAGATGCAAGAAAAAAAAATCAAACCAAATTCAATTATTCAATGAACATGTTTGCTGAAAGATTTGAACCAAGTTGCCATGTCAAAGGGAAATATCAACCATTACCGAATGAAGCAAGAATCACAATGAATCACGATCCGGAGCCGAAAAGAAGGCGAAAATGGGGTCCCCGTACTCCATACCATCATCAGTCATGATGGACTCTAGCTTCCCTGTGGCTAAATGGTATGAGAAACGGCCACATCCCAGTGTTCGGATGAACACCCTCCCGGTTCTACCTGCATCCATGTCACTGATCCAGGTGCTCCGGTCATGGCCACGCGGGTGCTGGGACAGGCCCGGCACGGCGTCAAACACACTACGCATGCATATTTCCTTCTCCAACGCTCATCCATCACGAGCTCCCTCATCCTGCACACAAATTACTAGTTTCCTCTGGTCCAGTGCGCTCACACACAGGCGCCCACCCGGCGTCTCCCCAATGCGGTACTTGGGGGGAGCAAGGTCGTCCCACATCATGCTCGGTGCCCGTAGGAAGAAGAACTCCATGCTCGGCACGGCCAGCCCCAGCACGGAGTCCCAGCCGCAAATGTGAAAATAGAGGCTCCCCGCGGCGTGCACACAGCGCTGCTCCAGTAAATTACAGTCGAAACTGATCTTAAATTTACCGGAAGGTGACAGCTTTCGCCAGCTCCAGGCACTGTCGCGGAATGACGCGATCCAGGAGAGCGGGCGGTCGCCACGGATGGTGATAAAAACGACATCAAATTCGAAACGGCTGTTGATGCGGGAGAGGAGCGCAGCTCCGGCCAACACGCTGCCGTTGGCGACCATCGCCGCGGGCATCTGGGGAAGCACAACGTGGCTGCGGGCAATTGGGTCGCAGATGAGGAAATCGGGGAAGCCGAAGCCAGTGTCCTGGTACATGAGTAGAAGGCCTAGGTGGGAGTCCACCAAATTGAAGCCGGTGGAGGCGCTTACGGGGAGGAAGTCAAGGGAGAGGCGCGGCGAGGACGCGGAGTGGGGCTCGAACCGGATGCCGGGCTCGGAGCTGGTAGGGTACAGGATGGCACCGGCAAGGTCCCTCGTGTTTCCGGGGTGGTGGAAGTGGCCAAGGAGGTGAGGGGAGGTGGCCGAGGACGAGGAGCTGAGAAGGCGGCGCGGTGGATTGCCATGGTCTGCGCGGCGACGGTGGAAGGGGGGGAGGTTTTGGTCTCGGCCGAGTCGGCTCTGGCTGCCTCCGCGAACGGGGTTTTGTCGGACGGGTGGGTTGGTGGGTGGGTGACAGCCGGACATAGAATTTTCCGGTATATCTATATCTCCACCGGGCGTCGCCGTCTTCTCCCAAGCTAAAAAAAATATTTAGTGCCGACAGTTGGGCCCGGTGGTCTCCCGATCGTGATCCAACATTCCGTTTTCCCGTGCGCCTGTTTTTTTTTTTTTTGAGAATTTCCCGTGCGCCTGTTGTTTGCTCCGTCACGTCAGTTGGGGACTTTGAGCCTATTGGGCTGACGGAGCGTGGGGCGAATCAGGCCGGCCTGCATGCCACTCCGCGAACTTTTTTTTTTAGGGATGCCACTCCGCGAACTTAGAGAGTGGGGAGGGGATCTAGAAACCCTAGCAGTCGCGTCTAGACACTATCATCGCGTGAATTTCTTTTATTATTTAAACATTTTTTAATTAGTATTTTAATAATAGACCATCCGAAACTAGATTTCTAAATCTAGACGTTTTGGTCGCGCCGAATCAAATGGTGCGACCTAAAGAGAAGTCGCGGCATTTCACTTGCCGCGACTACTTGCCACTTTCGTCGACCTGAGTCGCGGCAAATGAAATGGCGCGACTCGTACAGGAGTCGTGCCGATCTGAATGCCGCGACTCCCATGCGAGTCGCGCCCATCTATTTGGCGCGACCAGCATGGCACTTAGCTGCGCGCGCGGCCGCGCCCGCTCCTTCTTCTTCCTCCTCCCTATCCGTGTTCTTCCTCCTCTCTCTCTCTCCTCCTCATATCGCCCCCACCTATTATCCTCAAATCCGGGCGGCTCGGTGGAGGATTTGACTCCAAATCGCGGGGGAAGGCTGCTCCAAGGTAACTCCTCCATCTTGTCCAATTAGTTTTTGCAATGGATTTGAATTTCGTAGGATTTAGATAGTTAGGGTTTAGTTGTATTTGTAGTGATTGTGGAGGATTTGGTACGAATCGAGATTATCAGAGGTCATGTATCGCTCGAAGGATTGATTTTAACGATTTATTGACGTGTAGGATGTCTTGCATGGTATTTTTTTGGCAATGGTAATTGGTTAGATAATGTGATTGTTTATTAGGTACATGTAGCTATATGGTCTATAATTTTGTAGATGTGAGAACTAAATGGTTTGAAAAAATTGTAGATGGACCGTGTGGTTCGTATATTTTTTGACGGCACGGTGAATAAGAATGGCGAATTGGTTGACATGAGTGAACAAGTTGTCTCATTTGTGAAAGCACCCATGTTTAGTGAAGTTGAGACAAGAGCTGCGTCGTGTGTTGGTGTTCGAGGTGGTTTGAGATTTCGGGGA
>LAPY01002089.1:56710-68872 GCA_000970635.1 Eragrostis tef | reverse complement strand
AAAATAAAATAAAATAACAACTGCACAAGGGAAGGTTCTTTTAGAGATACTGATACTATAGGTCTTGTTCTATTAGACCTTGCTGTTTTAAACAAGTTGACCACACAAATTGCTGAATGGTGTTCGATTTAGGAAGCGCGTAAGCGTCAGAATTGGATTCCTTGGAAATGGTAACCTAGCTTGGAAAAAAAATTTGCAGAGAGGCAGCTTTTGATTTGACTCGATTGTTCTGGCCGGACACTTCAAACTGTTGTAACTAGCTGGTGCTTAGCAGTTCCCACCCTTTATTATATGAGTTCCTGTACTGATTTACTGATATACTGTATATCTCAGCTGTCCATCTCCTTTAGATTGTAATATGTGCATATTTATAGCTTATAAGGTTGTCATCAGTAGCTTCACTTCCATCTTGCAGAATATGTGTTGCAAGAAATCACAAAAGCTGGCTTTGTAGAGCCTACCCCTATCCAATCACAAGGTTGGCCAATGGCCCTGAGAGGGCGTGACCTTATTGGCATTGCAGAGACAGGATCTGGGAAAACTCTTGCTTATCTTTTACCTTCCATTGTTCATGTTAATGCTCAGCCTATCCTTGGTAAGAAATGTTTCACTGATGCATTTCCTTCTTGAACATCTTGGTGAACGTCCTAGACACAAATCTGATCATGTTTTAATCTCTTATTATTGAAGCTCCTGGCGATGGTCCAATTGTCTTGGTGTTAGCTCCTACCCGTGAACTTGCTGTTCAGATACAGCAAGAGGCAACCAAATTCGGTGCATCATCAAAGATAAAAAGCACATGCATATACGGTGGCGTTCCAAAGGGTCCACAAGTTCGTGATCTTCAAAAAGGTTCTCTCCCTCCCTAACTCTGTTTGAAGGAAACTTTGTTAGTCAGTAGGTCTATTAGGAAATTCTGTCTGCTTGCTGTTTCTTCTGGCCATAATAATGGTCTAGCATGGCATCACAAATTGGTCATGCCTGGATGAGGTGTAAATGAGGTTTTTAGGGTAGGGTAAAAGGAGTTTAGGTTTTTGAGGATAGGGATAAAGGAGTTAAGGGTCATCAATACCTGGATCACATTGATTTATGTTGTATTTATATGCCAGGTGTTGAAATTGTTATAGCCACACCAGGACGGCTAATTGATATGATTGAATCACATCATACGAACTTGCGAAGGGTCACATACCTTGTTTTAGATGAAGCAGACCGGATGTTAGACATGGGCTTTGAACCCCAGATGAAGAAAATTGTTTCACAGGTATACCTCTTTTTTATGCTACCACAGGAAATGTTGTACTTCATAATGCTTCCTCAGTCCTTTTTAAATCCACTTGTAAATAAATGCTTTGATGTTTATGAGGGTTGTATCTTGCACCTTTTCAATATATGGATTAGTGTGCTTGATATGTTGAGGTTGTCAAGAATTTCGTTAGTCTATGGCCTAAACAATGAATATGGTTTTATGTGGTGTAAAAACTTTTATCTATTGTTTCAGATTCGTCCGGATCGCCAAACACTTTTATGGAGCGCTACCTGGCCTAAGGAAGTTGAACAGCTAGCAAGGAATTTCCTTTTTGACCCATACAAGGTTGATACTATTACTCCCCCACCATTATGGATTGCGTTTTGCCATTTACTGCATGCCAACTTAGCTGGAATGCTGGACTTAATGTGATGCAGGTCATTATTGGTTCTGAAGACTTGAAAGCTAATCATGCCATTGTTCAGCATGTGGAGATATTATCTGAGAGTCAGAAGTATAACAAGTAGGTTTGCTTAAGTTTCTCCACTGCACACTCGCTGACTTCAAACAGTATGTGTTAATGAGAAATTGCATTTTTTATGTGTACAAGGTTGGTTAATCTACTAGAAGATATTATGGATGGAAGCCGAATTTTAATATTTATGGACACAAAGAAGGGCTGTGACCAGATCACTAGACAGCTCAGGATGGATGGTTGGCCTGCTTTGTCTATTCATGGTGACAAGAGCCAAGCTGAACGGGATTGGGTTCTTTCTGAATTTAAATCAGGGAAAAGTCCTATTATGACAGCTACTGATGTAGCGGCTCGAGGCTTAGGTATGCAAAACCTCTCAGTCATGATACATATTAGGTTGTCTGGGAACTGAAAAGTCTGATACATGCTTCTTGCTTGTGGTAAATAGATGTTAAAGATGTTAAATATGTCATTAACTATGACTTTCCGGGGTCGCTGGAGGATTATGTTCATCGCATTGGTCGAACTGGTAGAGCTGGTGCAAAAGGAACAGCTTACTCCTTTTTCACTGCAGCTAATGCCAGATTTGCAAAAGAACTTATCAATGTTTTAGAGGAAGCAGGGCAAAAGGTCAGCTCCGAATTAGCTGCTATGGGTCGCGGTGCACCACCCCCTTCTACAGGTACATTTCTTAGTGGATCGCTCATTTCCTTAGTTCTGCTTCAGCAAGATTTGTTAGTCCTGATGTGTATTATCCGTTCATCATTTTGAATGAGTTGGACTATCACATTTTGCAGGTTACCGTGACAGATATAGGGGGTTTGGGGGTGGCCGTTAATGAAGCTGACTTTCGAATGTTTAGTTGTTGCTAAGAGTATGCTTTACATTATCTGTGGATGGCTGTGTATTTCTGGCTCATCAAATGTTTTGACTAATCCAGAAAAGTTGGATTCATATTAATACACTTTCAAACAATTGTTGTGTTACAGTGCTTTGATTCAAGCCATTTCATGAGCTTGTCTCAGTACTTGAGATGTAGAATGGTACGATACCTCCAGTTTCATTAGATTTCCTTTCCTTGTAACCTTTAGAGTGACAGCGTAGCTCAGAGTTCTTTTTCCATCAGTTTTGTTTTCTATCGGTAAACATTGAAAGCTGGAATGAAGCCTGTATTTGTGGTAATAATTTATAGATAAGATTAATTTAGCCTTACTCTGTTGCCACTTCCCCCTTAGTTTTGGTTACCAGAACAATCATTCTAACATGTTATGAAATTCTGTAGACATCTCCGGTTCACATAGTTATTCCTTTTTATTTCCTTTTGCCTTTTATATTTGTGTCATGTTTGTCAGTAGTGATAAGCATGGAGGGATCCATGGGTATCCATTTACCTCCAGGTTGTCGAAATGAGTAGCCTCCATTTCATGTATGCACCATTTATCAGATGGAATTGCTTTTCTTCTGGGATCAGGTCGTGAACACCTTGTTGCGATAGTAGCTTCTTGGTCGTTAATCTGTTATGTCAAGGAAAGTATATGTTATAGCCAGATCTTCTGTGAAGATATTCTGAGGGTCCTTTTGCCTCCATGGAATATGTTGTGGTCATGAAGACGGTTACTGCTCTATAGCCACACAGGTCATGCGATTTGCTGTCTGCCCAACATAGGATGCTTTCGATATGCATCTACTGGTATGCTATTACTGACTTAAATTTCCTCACAAGATCTAAGAAACGTCTACTTCTGCTTGTACTGAGAACTCTTCAGAAAGACAGAAATTTTATCCCATAGCTCCTTTGTTTCTTTTTTTCTTTGATGCAGCATAAGTCAGTGTTCACTCGTGACATTGCAGTCTGGAATTATTAGCTCTGTTTGGCATGTGGTTCCATTTGTAGTGGTTGCTACCGATATTTCCACATCGAACATCGTACGGCCTTTTGCTTCTCACCAGCTTTGGCTGTCCCAAGTACTAACCCATGAGCAAGTGGTAACAAGGATCTGGCAGAATATGGATTTGTGGTCATCGCTGCTGTTGCATATCTAATACATCTGTCAAAGCTATCTGAAAAAAAAAACTTAATTTTGTTTGTATGACATGAAGGGACCTGATCAGTGGTCCATTGATACTTGTTTACACCCCCACTATGCTCAAACGAGTGAATCTTATCACAGCGAGCATTGCAATCATCACTATTTGCATTGGTGCATTTGTTTATATTGTCCATGCATAGCTGGAAATCTTTATTTGAATAAACCTTTGCGACATGGCTAGTGAGTCTTCAAAACATGCTTCCACGAAGTGAACTTTCTTTTTACTGCCTCGAAAGGATTATTGTTAGAAATAAGTTAGGTATTGATTTATTTTGGAAGGAGTAGAAAAAGATATTTGCATGTTGTGTGTTGCTTGTCTCCCAAGTGCTAACGTGCAGTACGCATTGTTTTTTGCTGGTAAATATATATATATATATATATATCATTGCTATTTGCATTTATCACTTGGGGCCAAATCAGGGTAAGATCTCGGGATTTAGTTGTGGATTATCTTTTGATCTGCGGGAGCTGCACAGTTTACTGGGTTTAACCGTCATTGTATGTCTTCGCTTACCATTTTTCTTTAGTACAATGTGAATGTGTATGGTAGCAGCAATTACGGTGACATGTTCGTCACCTGGTTCTGCACTCGAGCTTTTTTGTCAGCGATCTTGCATTCTTGCTCAAGCGTTCGGCAGATATTCCATTGCTCTGTTGGTACTATTTTAGCCTCGTCGAGCGTTGCTCCTTGTCTGTAAATGATACGTTCAAAGTAAAACACGGTGTTGCGGAATCGTCTCGCGAGTAAATCACAGTACTTGCATGCGGGCCACTCGTGTCTCATCCGCCATTTTGGCCGTGATGGTTCAGGAGCTTGCTTCTGTTTCTGCTGTTACAAGTTTACACTGCGACAAGTGCTCGCAAAAGCTGAGCTTACCCTGTTGCAGTTCTTTCGGGAGCCATTTCCGATTGCTCCCTAAAATGAAAACCTAGCATTTTCCAAGAACGGAGATCTTGGTCTTTCACCTTTTTATACACATTTTGCAGCTTTAGTGAGAAAGCACACACGGAGCAAACAAGACCACATGTGGCTGGACCATCAGGCAGGCCACACGGGGCTGGCTCATCGCAAGGCTGGGGCATGCAAACGTGCGTGCTCTGCCTTTCGTGTCTCCAAAAGCTGATGTCATTGGTCTCACACTGGGCAAGAAGAATTGCCGGAGGGTCCAGCCGATGTTGGCTTAGATTGTAGCTGCAGCTAGCGCTCAATCTTGGACCAGCATTTTTCCGGCATACATACTCATCATCGGGTAGAAGGCTTGTGGTGAGAATTACATACTTCCAATAGCATGACAACATGCGCACATGACGATATACAAAGACTACTTAGTAGTACTTCCGTTGTAAATAACTCATCGAATCGTAACTTGGGTAACAAATTACACATGGCTAACTTTGCATCATCACAAGAGAGAGGAGGGAAAACGTATCTGGAAAAAAAGATGGAGGGGGGCAGCATGTGGAAGAAATACACGTGCTCTTGAAATGGTGGATTAGCTGCAGGTTAGCAACTGATTCCAGACCCTTTGGGAGCTGGTAATGATATGTTCTTCTTCAATGCCAATACCACCAGCCTCGTGAAAGTATCCCCAAAAAGGATCCAGAGCATTTACCCTTTCTTCCACCACAGGAGGGACAGCAATTTTGGCAGCTACAGCGTGCAGAACTCAGGAATCAGGGTCACACAAAGCTGGCCAGGATGGAGTTCCCAAGGAAAAACTCATCACTGTCCATTCATCAATGATCAATCCATTTCCATCCTCTCTCTGCACATATGCGTCATGTTCCTCTTCGACATCTCTCTCTAGGCCCTATATAGTGTACCTGTCCTCCCTTTCCCCAAGGCAAAAGCATGACGAAGCAGATGCAGTCGCAGGTGCATGCCCACCACTGCCCTTCCCCAGTCCCAGCGACAAAACCCCAGATCTCCAATGGTCAAAGTCCTATCAGCATGTATTAGGACCCATTCCTTCGAGCACATCCAACGTCTAATCTTTACAATTCATTTCATTTTAATTGGGGCATTGTGGACCAACCCAATCACTACTTTAACACCATCAAGGTCCATGATCCATGACTAGTATAATATACTAATGCTACATACTCCTGAAAATTAATCTGCCTACCCATCCTCTCTCTTCTGTACACTTACATTATATCCAAAGCACAGCAATGTGAAACAGCAACAACTCCATATCGAAGAAGTACTTTGTGAGGTTGCTGCCTTCAAGGATTCAACCCGATTCGCGCTATGAACCTATATATGATATGTAATCAGCTGCCGAGTTGCATCAGCAGATCTGCGCTAGACTTTGCTGGTGACCCGGATGGGCATACCGCGCTTGAGCCGCACGGTTGGGAAGTTGACGATGTGGTCCTCCTCCGCCACCCAACTGCATGCAATTCAATGTCATCGTCAGACAACGAACGATGCTAACAAGAGGCGGCCAGAGAAAGAGAAAGATCAATCACATGATCGAGATGCAGATGCCGAGGCCATGCACGATTAATCCCCATGAAAAGGACTTGTGCTTGTGCACCCACATGCAAATGTGTGCTTCGATTGCTACTTGCATGCTCAAGCAATTAAAGTAACCTAAGTATGATGTGTATTGTTATGTGAGATTGTTTAATCAACCATGCGTGTAAAGTTTCGTCAGATTCTTCACAAAAGGTTTGCCATGTCACATCCATTGTTTATGTGACTTGGAGCTGTTATCCATTACTAGTACTAAACACGGAAGTAAAGTATGCGTTTTTAGGACTGAGAAAGCACGGTACTAGAACTGGAGTGATATGTTTATCTTTTGGTGGACAGCGGCCATACCCTGGCACGTCGAGGCCTTGACTGATTGGTCAAAGTGTCGAACTGGCAAGCTCGTATATTTTATAGCGTATCCTGGGATTCAGCTGAGCCGATCACGGACCGGACCAAGCACAAAGCATGTCACCGATCTGATCGAGCTGATCAAGCCATGCCCATCTCCATGGGCATATGGATGGGCTGGTGTGTGAGGCCAACCGTCCCACTCATGCCCCCCGCCTTTGTTCTGGTACTGACGTGAGTGCATACGCCTCACATAATCTCATTCGCTTGGACCAAGACTCGACGGATGCTCACAAGTTGAGTCGTTTGAATGGGTTCTCTCGGTGCAGTGATTAAACGAACGCTCGCGCTCTCATCTTCCCGCTAGCTCTATCACATTAGCATGAAGGCTATAAATCAGTTAGGTAACTCTGATAGTAAAACCTATGGCTACTTATATCTTGGACCGATTTCTAAATGGATTTTGGTTGGAGACTACGATAGAGTTCAGAAATCGGTCGGTTGCCTTGGTGAGATCAGACCAGCCTTAGTCGCTAAATCCCTTCCCTTAGACGTGGATTTCGCCTCCCACTGTCATATCCTCCTTTAAAAGTTCTCCAACCCTTAATTTTACAATTTCTACCACTAGTCCATTTCCTCCACTTGTCTATTTTTCTACTATTCCCATGGTCATCCATCTCTTCCCAGTTCCTTTGGCAATTGTTTTTTGAACAATGTTCCTTGGGCAATTGTCACCCTCTCCCCGCATCTTTTTCTCCATGATGCGAGTTCATGCTTGAGCCCTCTTGTCTCCTCCTGAAACTAGAATTGGTCCTAACTCACACTAGACAGACAGACGATCTACACGTATCATAGACCAGGTGTACCCACGGCGCATTTCTTCACGCAGCTACTCTCTCACAGCGAGCCTGAGAGAAGGGCTGAGGCGTGCAGGCACTGTGCGGCCGAGGCAGGGGCCGACACGGGCCGCACGGCTCTTGCAACAGCTATCTATCCGACGCATCCCGCGGACACGCTGCAGGCAACCGCCGCTGCGTGCGCACCGCCTTCGTACTACACACGTGCGGCCTCTCTCGCCGCGCGCACGCGAACGCCGCTACCCCGGCAGTCCGGCACGCGTGCGGCAGCCAATGTTCAGTGTACATGCGCCCTGGGTCTTGGGGCAAGTATGAGTTTTGCAGTACTACTGACTTTGGCGGGCATGGCACACGTGTGGCCCCATACCACACGTACGGGACGATCGGGCCGAACCTCGCCTCTATGACTAGGCTGTGTAGTGTAGGGGTCCCCTGCCTCTGGAGCTTGGACCTTGCTATGTACTGCATCTCATCTGCCTGTACCAGCATTAGAAAATCTGACGATCCAAGCCTCAATTCACAAACTACTGGTAGTATTGTTGATGTGTCGATCCAAGCTCGGTAGGGCGAGCTCAACTAACAGATGAAATCGACCAGTCAAGCCTGAACTGAAGAACAGAGCTCAGCTAGTAGGCTCAAATCAGAGTTTGGAACGAGTAATCAGTGGTGTTACCACCAATTATGAAAGGAACTGAATGATCAGCTAATTTCTCTTTTCTATTTCTTCTTTTGATTTGTATGAATGGAAGGATGGGATTGATCCATACCTGAAGCTGGTGACCAAGTGATGGAGGAAGATGGAGGCTTCCAGCCTGGCCAGATCCAGGCCTGGGCACAGCCTCTGCCCACCGCCGAAAGGAGTGAAGCTGCTGGTGCTCGTGTCCTTCTCCTGTTCATCATCAAGTTGTTGACCAAATCAGCACATTATTAGGTTTCCAAATCAAATCGCAGCAATGATAAGCTTGAGAAGCAGTCCCACAACGTTGTCCACACAATCTGTTTAGAATGATCTATATCACAGAACCCAGGAGACCTTAACCAATTGTCACTGAAAACGTGTGCGCACATTTCCTTGACTGATGAGGGGAGCTAATTTAAGTTACTGGTTCATGACTAAATATCAAGCAGTAATTTTCAGAAACTAAACAAACATATGCACGAGCCTAATACCAACAGTGTACTAAAGCTTATGTGAAAAGGTCTCTGTTATTGTCCTGCCACACTAGGTGTTAGTACAAGGAAAATTCCATGATGAGAAAACCCTTGTAGGAGTAAACCCACATGTCAAGAGTCCCACAAGCCCCCACTCATGAAGTCCCTATTATGCTGGTGTTGCCTAAAGGAGTAGCAATTAGATGAACATCTCTACTAAATGTGGGGCTGATTCTTACCTTCCACCTCCATGGATTGAACTTGTAGGGCTCATCGTAGAGCGTGTCGTCAAGGTGGACCGATCGGAAGTACACGAACACGCACCAGCCTTTTGGGATGAGATGGCCCTTCACCTCGACGTCCCGCACCGCTTTGCGCATGATCCCGCTGATGATGTTGCCCATCCGTAGTGTCTCGGTTATCACCTGTGATCAAATGTTTGGTCCAGGCAAGTTAGGAAACAAAGCTGGATAGATTCATCAGTACATGATCATATAAAATTATCTTCTATAAGGGCAATTGGGTATACTTACATGTTGTGTAAATGACAAGGACATGTAATCTGTCCATTGCAAGGTTTCCCCCACGTCAGTTTTTTGCCTCTTTAGCTGCATGTTCTCCTCCTGGTACCATCACAATTCGGTCGGATCATTATTTCAACAAATTATTTATGGAGCAAAAAAATATTCTCTTTTTTTGCTGAAGGAAAAAAAGAGTATAAATAGCCATGCATGTTCTCTAATAGTAGCACAACAGTAGAGGTTTCAATGAGTTCATTATTTCACGTGGAATCAACTCAGAAACAAGGTGGACAAAGAGTACTTTCTTAGAACTGTAGCAGTGTAAATGGGAACTAGTAAATGACATGATGTTGCTTGTGTTAAGATTCCATATGCTCACTTGGCTAGATTCTTAGTAGGAGTAGTATCCTATAGTGATCATAAGAGAAAAAAAAGGATTTTCCACGTTGGATGGACAAACTCAATGACGAAAATAGGGGGTCATAGAGTTTGTCCATCCAACGTGGAACATATTTTCTGCAGCTCAGCCTCTCAAGTTATGGAAAACAGGAAACAAGGTAAGCATGTGTATTTAGGTGCATATCACCATCAAATGCACTAACTGGACAAATAGCTTCGCCATTATAGAATCCAGTGCCAAAAGCTATATACCAAATTAGGTGGCATAACAACATCCAATTGAAGTGACTAAATTGACAATAACATGACTATTAATCGACCAAGTAGATGGCACAATCATGATTCTGAACCCCTTTTGGAGAGAAGATTGATTGACAAGTTGACAACTAGTTAGGAGCGGCGATGATAGTGCACACGAGCTTAACAACGGCTATTCTGGTGGTCCGATTTATTTTTCAAACATGCATGATGCCAACAAGAAAAGCGGATCATAGTTGGCATACTCCTTACTCTAGTTCCTACTTCTCTATATTAGGAGACAAACCTTACCGTGTAGCAAAGCAACAATATAATTTTGCAAGTTCATGGTTGTCATCCGGTTGAAAGTCTTGTGGTAATATCCACCAAAAGGAAATGTTAAATACCACGAAGTACTAGTTACCTCTAATTGTTGCAGAGCCAGAGGGCACTCGCTGAGATACTTTATGGCAAGCGTGATGAGCACCGGCACAGAGTCCTCTGCCGGTATCATCAGGTCGATCATATTGTCCGATATCAGCTCATCCGTGAGCTCGTCGCTCTCACCGCTGATGAGCACGTCAATGGTGTCGCGAGGGGGCTCCCGCTGGCCGTCACCGCCAAGGATCCTCCTCTTCCTCTTCTCCTGTATGATCCCCTGTATCAGTCTCGCCATCCTCTTCTTGGCCTGGAGCAGGTACGTGCGCACCACAGAAGCGAGTCAAATAGAAAGAACAAAGAGAGCAGATACTGATGCTCTGCTTCAGTCTGATATGATACAGACAGAGCTCAATGCGTGTGTACAGATTAGTGTTAGGAGTACTAGTATATACCTGGAGCGATCTGTAGAGCCTTGTCCCCGGCAGCTTAATGGGCAGGGACATGAGGCCGACAATAAATTCCTGGAATTGCTGCTTGAGCTGCTGCATTTCTGGACCTGCCTCCAGCCCGATCAGACCCCTCACCAGGATCTGGAACACTATCTGCTGCCACAACAGGTTCAGTCATTAGTACTCACTGCAATTGACAACATTGTGATTGATTTTCAATTCCTTTTCTTTCTCCGCCTATTCGGCACCAGTGCAATGTACTGTACTGCTAGATTATTAATTCATCAATTAAGGTTGCATTTGAAACGCCAGAATTCATGAGACTGCTGCCTCGCTGCTACTTCAGCTGAGCTAAACACCTGTTTAAGCCATAGCCTACGACAGCATAATAACGGCTAGTACAGCTAAACTCCTAGGACGCGGCTGACAGCAAGTGCAAGAAGAGTGTTTGTAGACAGAGGATGCATGTACGTATGATACAAGTACTACTGTGCATTTTGTGTCTGAAGAATGTAAGTTTTTGCCGGCAACTCGATCCGGTACGCCAGTGGCTCCCACCGCCTGATGTATTGAAGGTGCGCGCGTGCGGGATTGAATTGCGAGAAGCAATAGGTAGGCGCCAGCTCCCCACAATCTCATAAAGATACTACCATGGCCGCACAGTGCTCGTGCCACGCACGGCACATACGAGCATATGCGGAGGGAAGTAATAGTATGACCAGGATATGAGAGAGAGAGAGAGAGAGAGAGAGAGAGAGAGAGAGAGAGAGAGAGAGAGAGAGAGAGAGAGAGAGAGAGAGAGAGAGAGAGAGAGAGAGAGAGAGAGAGAGAGAGAGAGAGAGAGAGAGAGAGAGAGAGAGAGAGAGAGAGAGAGAGAGAGAGAGAGAGAGAGAGAGAGAGAGAGAGAGAGAGAGAGAGAGAGAGAGAGAGAGAGAGAGAGAGAGAGAGAGAGAGAGAGAGAGAGAGAGAGAGAGAGAGAGAGAGAGAGAGAGAGAGAGAGAGAGAGAGAGAGAGAGAGAGAGAGAGAGAGAGAAGACCCACACACCCTTTCGGGCCTGCCCTTGCCCGGCCTTCGAGAGCTACGTCCATGTGGTGACACGGCCGCGCACGTGTGCACGCCGGCCTCACCCCTTGGTCTGCGCGCCATGCCGTTTCTCTCCTTCCCATTCTATCTCTCTCTCTCTCTCTCTCTCATCCTCCTGCTGCTAATCCGATTCATCGCAATCGTTCGTTTCTCCCATGCTTGGCACGAAGCCAAGCACGGCACGAAGCCATGACCGGAACGGAGTACTATGCGGACGGAATGATGGCGAGCGCGTGTGAAATCAAGAAGCCAACGTGCTCCGACTAGTGGTACTGCACATATAGGGGACGGCCGTAGGCAGCTAAGCACTAGAAGGAAGGCAGGGCAGCAAGAGAAGCATCAGAGCAGAGCAGAGCAGCAGGACGCGTACCGTCTTGGCGTGGTCCTGGATGCGCAGTCGCGCGCCGGGCCCCCGCTGGCGCCACTCGGCGAGCGCCCGCG
>LAPY01002089.1:41378-52744 GCA_000970635.1 Eragrostis tef | reverse complement strand
CCTGGGCGCGGGCCCACGGCCACGAAACGGCGGTGGTCGCCGACATGGCAAAACGCTTGCTGCTGGTGAAGTGTGTACACTCTCTGTGTGCTTGCACCCACGGAGAAGTGAGTGAAGCTACGAGAGGGAGAGGCACACTTTATATGCAGCGAGCGAGGGAAGAATGGATGGAATCTGGCAAGTGCAAAGTACAGAGGAGGAAAAAGGCGAAAGAATTTTAAATTCAAATTTCAAGGTTGTTTTTCCTTTTTCTTACAGTAATTGACAAATCACAATTCAGGGCAGCACTAGTTTATTTTTTCCTGCGTGTATTCCATAGTCCCCACGTCTATGATTGTGTGTCGTGGCAGAGCCCTACTGTTCCTTTCTTTCTCTTTGTTTTTTCCTTGCTGATGAGGACTGAAAATTGTGAGAGTCCCGAGCGGCAGAGGTGAGGCGACAGGCAGAGGCTCAGCGACAGCTGTTGCTGAATGCCGATGAGTGATGGCGGCCGATGCTCGCCTCCTCGAGCACACGCGTGGGGCCTGCGCCCATAAAAGACCTCGTACAATACTGTATTTTTTCTACTACTCCTATTTACCAGAATATTTCGTAGGATTGGCTCAGTTTCCTAATGAGTCTATAGACAGGATAAGAAGGGGTTTCGAAAAGAAATTCAGTAGCAGCCTTGCAATTGTACTTCATTTCAAATAAATGTGGGATTGAATCTTTCCGAGAGGATAGGCCCATCTCGAATGTTGGATGAGCGGTCAATCCGGAGGAGGTAGCACATCTATTGATCGGTGTGTAACCCAATTATAGAAGAATTTTTTCGGCACTGGGAGCTGAGGCCAAATTCTTGAATAGAGTGAGGCTTCGGTAAGCTAAAGCTAGGCTACGGAAAAGATTCCAAGTGTGGTGGTGCTCAAGTGTGGTAGCGCTCCTAGGCGGAGCACCACCACAGTAGCAGTGGTACACGGTACGTTCCAATCCACGACAAATCTTTGCACACGTTCGCTTTGAAAAGACTTGCGAACGCAATCAGTGCCTATCCCAATCTGCCGCTCGGAGGGAGAAGATTTTTCTCACATCCCCTTAATAATTTGGGAGATACAATTATAATAAACCAGCAAAGAGGATCAGACATTGCAAAGGATTTAAAAAGGAAATCGTCCTCACATCATCGATCCACCACTGTTCGTCTCGCTAGTTGTAATCTAGCATTTGTTCCACCTTGGCTAATGAGGGCTCATGTGGTGCCCATTTCGTGCCAGTTACTAATGGATAGTGTAAGTGTTGTTGGTGATATGATATATTTCTGTGTGTGGTCTGCCGACTCGTGAAAAGGAGCAACAAGGGATAAGGCACACAAGCGTGCCACTCTACCCCGCCGGCACAACAGATTAACTCGCGATTAAACCCTGACTACCATCACAAGATTCATATGCCACTATGACTCTGGTCTACTAGAACAAACAGTGATCATTGTCCATCTACACATGCGTTGACGCAATCAAGAAGAGAGGAAAGTAAACTTCAAGTTGATGAAAGCTCGACGCACCAGTCATGCACACTAATGCAGCAAAAGGGTGTTTGCAATCATGGTGATCATTAGATTCAAGCATGATCAGAGATCAGTGGGGGTCTAATTTGACTAAGGCGGCTTTGCAGTTGATCACGAACACAAAATGCATTGGAAACTAGAAAAGCAAGCGAATACAGCCCCACCAAGAATCCAATACGATGAAAACAGTAAGACCCAAATGCAAAGAAAACGGTGTGGCAAGGCAACAGCTGGGCTGAATCATTGCGCGGCTCAATTCATGGACTCTTTACATCCTTTCGGCTCAAAATATCCTTCTTCCCCATAAAACAGAATCGCTAGGCAAGTTGCTACTCCTACATGATGTTCTGGGACATGGTTTGCAATACCCTTTTTCTTGGACATGTCCTACGTGCACGAACTAACTTTTATCATGAATGAAAACAACACCGTGCGATATGAACGTGCTTTCGTGTGACACTAAATACTTTCCCAACCTCAACAATGGACAGAGGCAGCCAACCACCTTCACTGTCAACCGAGTTAACAGTTCGGTGCAAGGCAGAGTCGAAAACAATTCTGTGGTCTATCGCTTGGCCGCACCTCGAAAGCAAACAGGCAACATTACATCACGCAAGAAAGCGAGGCCGATAGATCACCCTCCGTTCCAGAGCAACAGCGCTAACAGCACAGCAACAAAACTGGCAAGAAAACAAAGTGCAACCGCAGCGGCAGGAACGACAACCGCGGCACGGCACGGCACCAATACCCGGAGGCGCCCGGGGCACGGCCGTCCCAGCCGCTGCTGGTACTACACCTGCGCGCGCGCGCGGCCAGTCCGCGGTGCACACGACCTCTGCTCTGCTCTCCCAAACCGGCGCACAAGCACGGGCAGGCAGGTCGCAACCGCACGAGCGGCCGGCCGCAGCGGCCACATCGTGTGGCTTGTCCCGTCCGTCACCTGTTGGGTATACTATAGGTAATCGTTTTCACTTGCTACCACAGCATATCCGATGCCAAGTAGCAGTACTATCAAAGAAAAAGGTAGTAGAAGTACTCTTCCTTCCGGGAAGATTTTTTTTAGGGAGGTCAAAGAGGCGCCGAAAGCAAGGTCCCCTTGAAAATATCATGTCACCCGCTCACTCTGCAGCATTTCAAAGTTTTTTTTGGACGGCACATCATTTCAAAGGTGATTCTTTCTCTTGTCCCCTACAGATAAGCAAAGAGGCGTTCATCATTCTAGTGCGGCTGGGACGCGAGTGTCGACTGCCGCTGGTGGAAGTGCAACAGTGTGACCGAGCCAATCCTATTCCTAGCTACATTTCATTTTGTATCGAGGTCAAATTTCATTTTCTATCTGGTAGTTCAGTAACCCGCAGGTATTTCTATTCCCGCTCATCAGCGAGTAGCACCGGGCCTGGAACCCTCTGCGGTCGCTAATAAGTAAAGAAATATGTAAAAGCTCAAAAACTCTTGAGCAGTGTGATATCAAGCAATTATGTGACCAAACACAAACCCCACGCCACTAGAATGATGCATATCACACCCATGTCACTTGTTTAATACAAGAGTTCTTTTCTTCTATGTTCCCCAAGACCCCAACTCCTGAACTGCCTAGCATGCATGGTTTTACTCTTAGTAACACAGCAATGCACATGGCCATGGGTGGGCAAGGGATGGGAGCTTTTGGTTATGTTTTAAGATGGCTTACTTGTCGGCACTCTGACCGCCCAGGGAAGAAAATTCTACACATGCATGATGCATATGGATACCCGTAGAGCACCGTTAAGATGCTCACCATTCTACACAACGACATTAGCATAACATATACTATCTTAAAGGTTTATTGATCTAGGTTAATAGGCGTAATCATGCACATTGAAAGAACTTAGTGGATTAGATGATAAGATGCTCACAATTCTACACAACGACATTAGCATAAGATATATATCTCTTAAAGGTTTGTTGATCTAGGTTAATAGGTGTAATCATGCACGTTGAAAGAACTTTAGATGGACATTCATTTTGTGGTTTTCGCCAAATCTGTTGGCAAAACACGCGTGTGCAGAGAAGGCACTAGTTGCTGCACTCAGTGATATGCTTTAAAAAGGTATGTGGATTTTGTTTTGATAACTTACTTTCCACTAATTTAGATGCCTTTTTTTTGTCGCTGGAAAGTAGCAAGGGAAAATAACCGATGGCAACTTACCTAAATTTGAAGCTGATGATGAGGAGGTGATATGGGGGTGCCATCATTCTGCATTACAAATGGACAGTTCTTTCAGGAAGCAAAACTGCTGATACAGAAGCCTTTAAATTCAATGCAGTACAGACATGTAACAGTAAACAACATGAAATTTATCGGAAATTTTTGTGGTACACCTTGCGATACATATCATATAGAGATCGAGGTGGCCCCGGTTTCAGATATTTGGTTGGGCTCAATCATTAGGATTTGCCAGGAATTTTTTGGTCAATGTTGATGGGAAATGCCGTCTTGATTAAGCCCCGACAGTCACTGGAACATTCTTCTAACCATAACCCTAACAAACAGAACATAACATGCTACTATCTGTATAAGAATCGAAACACTTGAAACTGATCATATACTACTTATTTGACGAGGACAGGCTACCCAATCCTTCGCTTGGTTAGTGGAAGTAAACAGGAAAGTCACAGGCAAAAACAAAACAGGCCATGCGTCGTGTTACTCGTGTATGTACAGACGGGCACATCACATTGGGATCTTCAATGAAGGAACAAAAGGAATCAATGACGGGGAAGTGCAACAAGGACAGAGGCTGGCAAAAATATTCTGGGCAGCAGTAGCCAAAGAGGGGATCTGAATAGTGACTTTGCACAGAGCCTTGCTCCTATTGCATGCAGCTGACGAGTACACCGGTGCAGTTCGAGCATTACGAGTGCGGGTACAAGAGACATGTACAGGAGGGGCGAGATAGGCTCGGAGGTTGATGGATCAAAGTCAGGAGCAAAGGATCTCTGTATGGGGCACTAGAAGCAAGTACAGACTCGCTTTCGGTCCTTGAAATTAGTGCCTACAGATTATCGTGCCGTCTTGCACAATTAGGGACTTCTTGGGTACGGAGTACTGTTCTTGTCACCATCGTAGTACTAAAACGGTAACGGCAAAGATACCAGTGTGTTTTTTTGCAGTGATGCGAATGCTCAGCATGAAAGCATTGCAGAATGGCAACGGTAGAAGGAATGGTAGGTAAGGTAAACTTACAGAATGAAGCAATAACTGACCATGAGATAGTTAAAGCAACAGTATTGTTGGCATGGGCAGACTTTCTTTTGTCCTGAGAATTAAGTGTTCACTACTGATTAATAGTTCCAGCAGATGCTGCCGGTACACCCCTGTTTCCTCTGGCCGACCGGCACATATTATCACAGCATCTCCTCCGCAAATTATCCAGGAAAGCCTGTAACAGGAGTGGCAATGGTAAGAACTACAGTGAGGAGAGAGTTACTGCAGTTCAACAATATAGCCTGGTTCATAGTTACTAACCTTTTTCTACAAAAAGAGCAACAAGAATATACATAATGCACTTGGTTATCCTGGTAAATCTTGCAAAAAAGATAAAGACTAAATAAAAGGGAGAACAGTACATAATACAGTTTCACATGAGAGACACTACATGATGTAGACTTTTGCAAACAATGAAAAACTGTGGCAATAACAGAGAAATGATCTAGACTCCCAGCAAATATAGTTCATGGATTGACGCATCTCTAGGACTAGTTAAAGCATAAGCAGTTAAACGGATTAATAACAAATATGGACCAAAGCAATTGAGATTATAAACTACCAGACAACAAATATTTGCACATGGTCTGCGTGACAGAAACAATAAGAGAACATTTTAAAACTAACAAATTGGGAAGCATTTGGACCCTCATTATTTATGGCACATACTGTTTGTGTTTCCGTGTAACTGGTGCCTGCAGGTTAGAACAAGGCCACGTTTGCTCGAGTTCACCGTGTCAATGATCTCAATCTTTTCATGGCAAAGTTTTAGGAGAACAGCTTGTGGTGGGCACCTCTTGCTTGTGGTACAGAGCTCAACTATGTTGAAATAGCCAATGGATCACATGGACATTGCGCTCCTACTACCATGTTGCATTTAACACTAGATCACATGGCACCTCAAGTTAAATGGACCCTAGATTAAACAGCACGACATACGAGATGCAACACAGTATGACTACTACGTACAGACTATAATATTTAGCAAACTTTCCCAAATCTACACCAGCACTGATTGTTATATTGTAAACTACAGACTTCCTATCATTCCATATGAAAGAATGGCATTTCAAACTGTTGACTTGATGTCGGTTTTATAACACCAGATGCAAATATAACCGTAGTTTCTATATCAAGAAACAGTAAAAGCATAGCTTTTGTGACATAGGATGGCAATAAAAATATAATTTTGCACAATTGATTCCAAACTGTAGTTTTGTGCCATGGAATGTCCATAAGAGTGTACTTTTGCTAAAAAAATATTTAAAGTGCAGTTTTGTAGGGGGTGTTTGGTTGGGTGGCTAAGGGCCTAGCCAGGCCAGGCTAATGCAGAATTTTCACTTTTCAATATGTTTGGTTGCCTGCATACAAAGTTAGCCTGGCCCAACTAATACAAAACGTAGCCCACAGCCTGGCTGGCTGGAAACGCAAATGTATCTCGTTTCCAGCAAGCCAGGCTTGCACAAGGCCTCGCTGGCCACCTAAAAAGATTCGGTCACCTCCGATGCATTCGCACCTCCTTGAAAAGCTCACGCAAGACTCGCCGCCGGCCGACAATCCACTCCGCTGCTGTCGGGACGGCACTCCCCGATGGTCGGCGCGCCTGTGAGCTCGTCGATGGTGCCTCCGGCGCGCGCCCTCACGTTTGGAATGCACGAGCACCAAGAATGCAGCGAGCTCCGAGCAGGGCGCAACCAAGAATGTCAAATCCGGTGACCTCAGCTGCTAATCCATGGCTGGAAGAGAACAGAAGCAAGCAAGACATGCACGAAGACCAAGAACACCGCAATATATGGAGATGCGCTAGATCTGATGCATCTCAATGGTCAATTTTAGCTGCTAAAGAGGGGGAAAAGAAGCAGAGCAATGGCGGCGACGCAGCATCGCAGGCGAGAGCAAGATGCCGGACTTCTCGGCATGGCCGACGAGGATGGGGGACTCCTCAGCAAGATGCAAGCTCGGACGAAGGGGCGCCGAGGAAGGGCTGGGCTCAACGTTGAGCTTGGAGCTATGGCGATGGCCAGCAGGCTGCGAAGCATGCTCGGCTTGCGCGTGGTGCTCGTGGCGGGCGTACTCCGTCAGTCCGGCTACGCGCGAGAAAGTTCGAGAGTGCCGGAGTTGGGACCGCTTGCGAAGAACATTGGGAGTTGGGAGCAGCTGGAGCTTGCGGTGTGTGGATGAACTCTCGCAGAGAAGCTCGGATAGCGAGCATGTGCTCAGGGAAGAGACAAAGGATGGAAATTAGTATTTTAAATAGCTGAATAACTGTTTGTTGGAGAATGTGAAGAGTCATTTGTGGAGACAGTTAGAAAGGATGAAACGATTTGTCTTTGTTAACAATTTGGATGGTCTGTTTCTCTTTTTACCTCGCTAGGCATTCTCTTGAACAATTATTTTCTCTTTATAATACAATAATAATTATACTCAAACTTTTGAGTCCAAAGAAATAATTGGGAGGAAGGAGAAGGAGGTAAGAGAGTCTAACACTCACCACATCAAATACAAGGTGACCATACTCAGCCAATGCAGTCAACCAAACACAAGCTTACACTAGCCAAAAGTTGTCTATGCAGGCAACCAAACATGTGCATGTTTCTTAGTCCTGCACTAAGTTAGACTGGTTTATCCTGGCCTGGATAAGATTCTATGCAAGGCTAAGCTAGTCCAGTCAACCAAACACACCCGTAATAGCTTTCGGAGTCTAATGCAGTTCGGTGAAATTTACTCAATAGAAAGGTAGACAAACATGCTCGCTATCAAGCCATTTATTCATGCCATTGTTTTTCACAGATATAGCATCACAGTGGTTAACCAAAAATATATGAACTAAAAACAAGATGTAACAGATGAACAAGTTGCATTAGTGTTACCATTTCAGCAGTATCAACTGATCTTGTATTCTTGAAAGCCTAAACATTTGGAGGAAGGAATCCAAGTTATCTCATCAACATTTTCCAGGCCCATGATGTTGAAGTTACAGGAAATAATCAATGATGTTCGTTTCCTGGGGTCCTTGCTGCTTTTCTTGTTCATTCTGAACAAATGGAAATCATCAGAAACACATAAACGAAATTTCAACAAGAGATTACCACTTACCAGCAACATTTCTCATTTAATATGTCCTATCTGAATCAAACACGCCTTTAACTTGAAGAATTTTTATTTAATAGATAACAATATTAATCACATTTTCAAGAAAATATCTGTCTGGTCAATAAAGAAAATCATTGCTTCGAGACTAACTGAATATGAAGGAGCCTCACTTGCTATGAAGAAAATCCAGGAGACTAACTAGAAGCTTACTTCAATACTGGACCAGGGCATGCTGCTGAGAAGGGACCACGTAAGCATTCCCACTGTAGTGATGCACTACTTTTTTGCATCTACTGTTTCTGTTAACTCATCACAGAGCATCTTGTGTTGCCCAAGGTACACAGTAATGAGGAACCCAAGCAAATAACAACAACAAAAGGCCGTTTAGCTCCAAGCAAGTTGGGGTAGGTTAAGCGAAACCCAGAAAAACTAGCACGAAAAGTTTAAAAACAAAAAAGGAAAGGAAAGGAAATGCATAGGTAAAAGCAAATAAGTATTAACTCGGTTTCAAGATAATTGTGATTCTGGTTATGCACACCTTGACAAGCAATTGTCCAGGTGCATAGCCAGAATGACAATCATCTCGAAACAGAGGTAGTTCTTAAAAGGAAAAAAAATGGAAAGTTATCAAGGATCTTATACAGGACACTGCAGATAAAAGGAATACAGAACAGTACAAAGTTCTGTGGTAAATGAGATAGCACAGCGACAAGCTGGTTACAAATAGGAGAATAAAATTGAAGTTACCTTCTCAAACAGAAAATCTGCTGAGCACTGCTCGTGCTATATGGAATACCCTTCTTGACAAGAGGGTTACAACAAGATAGCTATAAGATCCATTCAGACTCCACATGGAGGTAACCAAGACCAACTGTAATCATATGCATGCAGTGATGCAGATCATGTAGGAGATGATTCAGATGAACCAAGTTTCCTTCTACAGCTTAGTTTTTGGTTGGCTTAACTGCAATTATTTCTCCAAATTATCATGCAAGCAACGACACTGGTCACTACAATATTATCGTTATTAACCACTATAACTAAGCTTTGAGCTTAAGTGCAATAGTTCCTTCAAATTTTCATGCTGGAAATAACACTGGTCATTACCGCAACGTATCAACTTCCTTAAGCTTATGAATTTCAAATTATCACTCCAGCATGGGCGAAATATGATCTGTTATTTAAATCACCAAAAGGAAAAACTTTAATCCAGA
Source organism: Eragrostis tef (assembly GCA_000970635.1). Taxonomy (NCBI): domain Eukaryota; kingdom Viridiplantae; phylum Streptophyta; class Magnoliopsida; order Poales; family Poaceae; genus Eragrostis; species Eragrostis tef. Next base: position 43,647 of record LAPY01002089.1, on the reverse strand, counting down.
TCAGAAAGAACATGTGAGATTCATTTATGCAAGGGACAGATTATCTGCCAAAACAGTTGGTGAAACAAGCAACAGAATAAGCATCAAAGTAAGGTTTGAAAAGAAAAAAGTCTGATGACAACTTAATGAAGAGCCAAAATGGAAGATTATATATGACTCAGTCCGGAACACTAAAGAAGAATGAACTAGGAACCATATTCTACATTAAGGCAGTGTACTGTTTTTTCAACATCGAAGATCATATAACTTTGGATCAGTAATCCAATCAAAGATATAAGACACGTAGCATAGGTTTCAGTTCAGCAAATGATGCCAATAATATTAAATTAAAATATACAGGAAACATAAGTGCGCCTGCAGATTGTAGAAGCACATGATGGCACAAAACAGTACACACATAAACAAATCCGTGCTTCGTTTCAGATGCAAGGGGAAAATGAATTGCCGACAATGATTTTTTGGTTATTCCAATTATGTACAGGACGAAGCCATTAGGAGACAGGTACAGAGAAACAATCATGGTATCAAATGCATTTATGAAAGCCATACTTGTAACAATATACGTTTTGTTATCATATATAGTTACAGTACAGATCAAACTATTATTACAAGAACCTGCTGCAATTGTATTTTACTTTCAGTCATGAAACAGACCATATGGCATGTAATTTGCGACCAGAAGAGTAAAATGGGGTCTACACAATTGTTTGAAGTAGAGAAAGAACTCTACTCTAGCCATTGTGTTTCACCGAATGTATTTGGAGACAGTGCAGCGAATTATAACATAAGCTAAACAAAGAGCTTTAACCGAATGTATTTGGAGACAGTGCAACGAATTATAACATAAGCTAAACAAAGAGCTTTAACCGAATGTGTTTAGTGACAGTGCAGCGAATTATAACATAAGTGCACAAACACAGGAAAAGAATGCCACTCAAAAAGCAAGCAGCAGGAGAGTAGGACAAGATTGCATTGCCAGATGGTAAAGGTTTGTTACTGTTTGCCTGTATAATATGCAACCACACATTTCTACGTAATAGTTTCATATGAGTAATTGAGTACAACTGTACTTAAGAAATAACACAAATCCAATAGTCTAGTTAACTGCCAGGCATCATAGGAGATGCAAATAATTTATCATAATGTAATACAATGGTTCGGTGAGTACCATGAAGCGTGTAGCAATGCATCTCTTATCAATAGCGAACATCAGCATCATCTCATGCAGAAAACATGGAGCTCAAATGAATTCTTAAAGAAAATCCAGCGGAATAGAGCAGCTAAAGGTTTCATGTGAACCATGTTACCCAATGTTGTTCCTAAGGATATTTTGCACTAGCAGCACATTCATTTCAGACATGCTGAATTGCTGCTGATGACAGATGCCTAATTTAAATGTTGTACAACAACTCAACAACAACAGAAGAACACCTTCAGCACCAGGGTAGAACCATGGCCTTTCTTCTACTTGTACGGGTCTCCACGATCATTTGCTCGAAAGAAGAATCGTGTCAGGGAACGAAGCTGAACCATTGTTCAGAGCAGGCTTCAAGTTGAGAATGGAAGCCATGACATTGTATATCTCCACATTCTCAAACGAGGGCACAGTTCTACCGCCCTGAAAACAAGGTCCATGTGCCACAAATATGGTCCTCATTGAGAAGAAAGCATTGTCGTACCCATGTGCCCCACCGCATTCTTTTCTTTTGGAACGCTTCATCTCAACCTTGTATCCTTCCTCTAACAGCCCAATGATAGGTGGGATCCTGTAATTCTCTGAGTAATGCAGGCGAGAAGGCAAATCTTCCTTTAAGTACATCCTCAAATATTGTCCATTCTCCACTTTCCCAGACCCAAGCCCCTCATTCATTTTGGCCACAACCTCAGCCGGCGACACACCATCTGGTGGTCTGAGTGCCAGCAACGGTGTCGTTGACAGAACCCAATCTTCGTTCAGCTCAACCCACGGAGCTAATTCTTCAAGAAACAGTAGCTTCCTGTCGCAGGTACCAACCATACCATGATCCCCAACCAATATAATGTTCACATCCTCAAACACTCCCCTAGCCTCCAAACCCGCAATTAGCTTCCCAATCATCTCGTCAATATGTTTAACTGCGTCAGTGATAGCCGGGTCGTCAGGACCGACCTGGTGCCCCTGGTGATCAGGATCCTCAAAATACAGCGTCAGGAACTGCGGCATTTCTTCATACGGGAGATCAAAATAACCAAGGATGGCGTCCACACGCTCCTCGAATGGCACCGAGCC
>LAPY01002088.1:63540-80768 GCA_000970635.1 Eragrostis tef | reverse complement strand
GCCGCCGCCGCCGCCGCTGCCGCCCTTGAACCCGCAGCTCCTCCACCCCGCCTCCTCCTGAAGCAGAGATTGACGGGCAACAGCATATCTTGACGGCACCATGGCAGGCACGGCGGCGGCGCGGATGCTGCCGAAGGCGGTGACCTTCGTGACGGGCAATGCCAAGAAGCTGGAGGAAGTCCGCGCCATCCTCGGTGGCTCCGTCCCCTTCCAGTCGCTCAAGCTCGACCGTGAGTCCTTGCATCTCATATTCTGTGTCACAGGACTAAGCTCTCGGTAGGTTAGATTGGACCAGATTAGCTTGGAATCGTTCATGGATTAAAGTACGGGGGGTTGTGGCCTCCTCGCTCCAACCAGTATCGTCCATGGATGAATCTACATGTAATCCTTGTGCTGTTTAGTTACTGATGTGTCCTGTATGGCTCACATAGAATGAGAACTCTTTTCTTTTGCATTCTAGCACTGATTGTGAGCTTGGAACCTAGGAGCCCCAGCTGTTGAGGTTCTCATTGAGGGTACACAGTGATGGACTGATGCTCTGTGGTGTTTAGAAATTCAGGCTCCCTACACAGACACAAGAAAAGTGAGACACTAACGTTCTAATTGGGCTGGAATTGATTTACACGTCCAGTTTTCTGTCAAATGACCAGAATGATGAAGTGAAGCACCATATCAAATGTAAACTACAGATCAAATTTTGTTTATTCTGATTCAACTCGTATGATCTGCCTATACCCACCAGTCTACCACCATCACATTTAAATGCGTGCTGTCTTTGTACTAGTGTTTATGTTGCTAGTATTTTTCTTTTACATTAGGAAACATGTGTTTTCTCTGCAACTACGCTCTTATACAATTTAGTTTGGCAGTGCCTGAACTGCAAGGGGAACCAGAGGACATATCCAAAGAGAAAGCGAGAATGGCTGCATCTAAGGTATGCCAATGTTTCTTATTGCTAGTGTACTGAGATATACATCCTGCAAGTAGCTGTGGAGTCTGGTTAAATCTGCATCTGTTCTTGACATAGGTGAATGGACCTGTACTGGTTGAGGACACCTGTCTATGTTTCAATGCACTGAAAGGCCTACCAGGTGATTAATTTTCCTTTTGACTTCAAAATTAATTCATTATGCACAGTTTGACATCAATTACATCTTCCTGTTGTAGGACCCTACATGTAAGTCCAATTCTTGCGTAAGCATTGGAACTTTACGATTGTATCTCCATTCTACAGATAATAAATATCCTTTACCGCCGTAACTCATTTACGGACTGTTTGCTACATTTCTGGTTATATCTTAGTCTTCTATACATTTGCTAACATATTTGTTCTTTCTTTGGAATTCTTGCATATATGGATGAACAGAAAGTGGTTTCTTGAGAAGCTTGGGCATGAAGGTTAACTAACTCTTATCTCTTTTGTTCCGGGATACATCATGTTTGACTGGATGAACTCATATTTTTAAAGTTTCCGATTGTAGGTTTGAACAACCTGTTAAAAGCTTATGAAGACAAATCGGCATATGCCATGTGCATCTTTTCCCTGGCTCTTGGACCAGGAGAGGAACCAATAACATTTGTTGGAAAAACACCGGTAGAGTATAATTTCTGGTCTTGGAGTCCTCTTCTGATTTCAGATGTTACTGAAGCTGAATACATTTGTTGGAAACCATGCTTCTGTAGTGCTCTTGGCATACCTCTATATTATTAGTTCAAAACAGAGCTTCAGTTTAGAAGTTTGTGACATTGTTGAATAGGAGGATTCCCTTTTTCTTTTTCCCTGGAGCATAAAGGGGCAAACATAGAACCGCTAGTTCTGTCGTGTTACACATTAAAAGTAGGTGAAATGTATTAGCTTCACTCAACCTCCTGAATATTCTTTGTTAAAGTAGCTCACACTCGCTTCAGTATATGCTGTTCTGTTTATAGTATTTAATGAATTTTGTTATCAGCGTTATGACAAACTCTAATTAAAATTCCTCTTTTTTTAACAATTATAATTTCTTCATGGAAATGCCATGTCATATTTTGATACTGGCTGCCATCCTGCAGGGAATAATTGTGCCTGCTAGAGGACCTTCTGATTTTGGATGGGACCCTGTATTCCAACCAGATGGATTTCAACAAACGTGAGTTTCATGATCATTGCTGCTTGTCTTGCATCCCTCTTCTGTATAATGACCGACTGGCATGTAATGCAGCTACGCCGAGATGCCCAAGTCAGTGAAGAATCAAATATCTCACAGAGGAAGAGCTCTTGCCCTGGTGAAAGAACACTTTGCATCTGCCAACTATACAATTCAGAATGATGGGTCAGCTTGAATTTATTGTTATCATCCCCAGATGGAAGAATTACAACTACCACATTCTGGAATGTAAACTGTGAACTACTAAATTGTGTGACGATGTTATGACATTGGTTAAATTTCTGGCGGATCCAGGATTAGAAATTTAACCAATGGCATATAATGGATTTTCCCTAAAGCTACCCATATATATTCTCAAATTTGTTTCTATTGTGCTGTGCAATACTCTGTCAAGAATAAGTGGATATATCTTCAATACTTTTCGACACTAGAAACTGAAGCACACCTCCTGTCCGCAGTTACACTGACAAATCCGTGCAGTAGAATATGCTGCAGAATCTAACTTACTACAGTGATAAAATACCACGCTATTTTCCCAAACACAACACCTACACACCAAGCAACACATATCTGGAGTTTTCACCCAAAAGACTACACTACACTATCTGCTGCTGTTCAGCAGCTGTAGAAGACAGCAAAGAATCATTGCAACACTCAATCTCTGCCACTATCTAGGACCTCCGGAGCTTAATGTTTAGAGGCACCTCCTTGTAGGTGGCGACTCTTTCACGGGCCTGCCGGAGTGGCCTTCCGAGAGATGATCTTCGCAGGAACTGAGCCGGGGCTTGCCCAGGCCTTTCCCCGTCAGAAGCATTCCCTGTATCAATCTTGCAGCTGCCAATGGCTAGCTGAACATCTTCTAACTCAAACAGGTCCTCCTTACGATCGCTTGTCTGTGGTATTCTCATGGACTTCCTGCAGAAATAAGTTGAATTATCTCAGGAAACTCGGCTGCTGAAATGTTCGTCTTCTCAAGTTGGTAAGAGTTTCGAGCCTTCAGTTTACCGTCTCTGTGTCGTCTCCTTCGGGAGCGCTAGTTTCGTCGCTGACCCTGGCCCGAGAGCTGCAAAAAACATTGGTTAGTCGGTCAGGCTTCCGGATGAATCAATAACAGGTCCTTCACATGTGCGGGCAAAAAGGCTAGTGGTGGTTTGGGGATTACATCGAGATTTACGCATCCGTTTCCTGCTGGCGTTCCCAGGCCTCTGGATGCTTCCCGCTTTCGCTGCCTCTGAAGCGGGCTCTGGATCGACTACATCTCCATCCTTGACTTGTGCAACCTTCTCAGAGCCCAAATGTTGCGCAGTCTGGTTACTCGTCTTCTCTTGTGGGTGTGCAATGCGACGCTTCATCGCCTTCTTTGCATCCTGTTGCAAGAACACACGTTTCATACAATCCTCAAGGAAGTGTCTGGAGCATAAAATGAAACTGATGAGGAAGTAAGCGCACCTCCAATTCGGATGTTTTTGCTTTAAAGGCAGCTCTTGAGCACACAAGCTCATGCTGCAACGCTTTGAGCTTCAGGGAAAAGAGAAACTAATCAGATTCCTGCGAAGTCCAGGTCATAACAAACAATCAAATGGCTCTAAAGATTCATGCAAGATCAAAGCGTGTACTCACCCTGTTTCTTCCAAAATTAACCTCCTGTGAAATAGACAACAATCCGCAACAAAATTAGCCACATGACAGACATGCCTGATTGCAGCCATTCGAACTAAGAACTAAACAATCAAATCCTTCTTGCTAAAGTTTGTTTGGTAGAGAAGAACATACCGCCACCATCTGGGAATTGGCCCGTGCAAGCTCCAAATTGGTGAGCCGCAGCTTCTGGATCTCGGTCCCGCTCAGCTCTATGATCTTGCTGCACATATCAAAACCAAACGGAATCGAGTCAAACCAAACCGCACATACCAAGAACCCCCAATCTACGCGAGAAACCAGCGGGCGCAAATCGCAGAGACTCACTTCCTCTCCTCGAGGAGCCTCACGAGATCCGCGTTCTCCTGAAACAGACATGATAATTTGGGGGAAACAACAGATCAGCGTCAGCCACACACGCAAGGAGAGTAGTTAGCAAGAGACGGCGGGTGCGGTAGATCGGTGAACTCGCCTTGGCCAACTGCGCGACGCCTCCCTCCGGGCACGCGGACTCGTCAGCCTCCTCCGCCGGGGCGCGCCTGCTCAGGTTGGTGATGTCGCAGAGCGTCTTCCTCCTCCCCGCTGCCACGGCGGCGCATCTCGGTTTAGGCACCGACCCCGGCGGCGCCGCCGCCTTCTTGACCGGTGCGGGTTCTGGGGGCGGGACGACCTGCTGGGGCCCGAGAACGGCCGCCTCCATGGGCTGTCTGTCAATCGCGGCGAAGTGGTCCACGAAGCTAGGACAGAGAGAAAGAGAGAGAGCGTGGCGAAGGGAGAGACAGGGGAGGGGAGTCGCCGCCCAAAGATTGGGAGATTTGGGAGCGGGAGCTTCTGGGGTTTGGGATGTCCCGGCGGGGAAGGAAAGGCGCAACGGCTAGTTGGGGAGGCAACGGCACACGGTGGCTATTTGAGTACGGAGGAGCGCTTCCTTCGGGTGGGGAGCGGAGGGATATCGCGTTCAAACCGGACTGCGAGTCTGGAGCGGGGTGCGCCGGGATCCGACGGAGGAGATCGCGGAGATCTACGGCTGTGGCCTCGCACCTAATGACGATTTTTAGAGAAATGAAAAACCACCTTGAGAGTTTAGGGACCTGTGACACCTTGAAACAAGTTCAGAGATATAAAAATGTATTTTAAAAATTTAGGTACTTAGATGATACGCTAGAACAAGTTTAAAGATTTAGATTCGCGTTTTAAGAGTACAAGTACTTAGATGAGTTTATGGTGCAAGTTCAGATACCGCCCATAAATTTCACTCTTTCTTTTTTTTTTAGAAAGCATGGATGCTGTGTTTTGCTTTTGAGCAAGCGAATTGGCCTTATCGAATGGGAGGCTGGAGGAATGGGAGGCTGGAGGCATTAGGTGTTTGACAATGACACACATTCATTCTTCGTGTGGAGGCATATTAATTTAGTTTTATGCAGGAAAAAATATAGAAATGTGCTCTAACAGATAGGTGTTTGACACACTAGGCTTATGAGACAAGTATACACACAAGATACATAGAGACAAGTTTATTGATGCAGCAATCACACACAGGAAAACATACATGCATGCCAAGAAATCATATGGGTGTGTTTGGTTTGTGTACTAGGGGGCCCAACCAGGCTAGAGATATGCATTATCTTCACTTTATGATATGTTTAGTTGACTGGGCTATAAAGCAGCCATGCCCATTAGCATGGCTCGTTAGAAACGGCCGATTCGGTCGTTCCCACGAAGCCAGGCCCGCTACGCAACCATACAATCTACACGCGGGCGCGCTTGTGCAGCCCAAGGCCCGTGCTAGCCAACGTATAAAAGGCGCCTCCCTTGCTAGGGTTACCGCATCCACGCCACTGTTCTCACTTTGCAGCCGCCTCTCTCGCACCCCGCTCTCCTTTTCCATCATCGCCGCCTAAGTTCGGTATCCTCGCCGGCGGTCCATCGGATGAGACGTGTCTGGTGAGTTCTGATGTCTGGATCAGCTCATCGCCGTGCTTCGCCGGCTCTCCTTCTTCTTCACGCTTCCCTTCTTTCTCTCTTCCTCCATTCTTTCCATAACTGTGCTGCTCCTAATGCAGGACCAAGGAGTAGTTCCTGCCTTGTGAGGTTGTCTTTGCCATCAGGTTCGTCTCCCTTCTCCCTTTCCTTCATTCTTGCCCGTTAGGGTTAGAGCTTATTCTTGATATTTTTTTTAGATAATGAGAAAAAAATACCCGGCCCTGACCTTATGAGAGGCTACGGCCGTCCATTACACAAATTGCAGCACCTCCGTCTGCCATTACATGAATCAAGCAAAAACAACTAGACGACATAACCAGCAAAGTTTGATGAAGAAATTTATTGATAACCAATTCTATTGGTAAACCTCCATCCATGGTCGGCGAAGATCTGCATAACCATCACCTCAAGAGCTAGGCATGCCTTCTTTATCGTCTCCTTGTCTTCATCAAGCCGTTGCAACTGAGCCCAAAACCTGAGCCAATGGGTGCCCCGGTACAGTACCTGCATATAGATTTTAATTTAAGATTTGTCAAAAACCACATCATTCCTACTAAGCCACATAGCCCAACATAAAGCCGAAGCTCTCACTAACAGTTGCCTTTTCAGATTTTTACCAACACCCCTTAGCCAGTTACCAAATAAATGAGTAATACTTCTAGGTGGTTGTAAATTAAAAGCAAACTGTACAGCTCTCCATAGAAATTTTGCGAAATGACAATCAATAAAAGATGTTGAATCGTTTCATCACAAGAACAAAAACAGCACCGCCTACTACCATTCCAATTCCTGCGCGCTAGATTGTCCTTAGTAAGCACGACTCCCTTTTTTAAATACCACATGAAAATCTTGATTTTTAGCGGCATTTTAAGCTTCCAAAGATGTTTGTCAAACTGCACATTCCCGTTACTTATTAGAGCATCATACATTGAGGCAACAGTGAAGATACCAGATTAGTTAATATTCCATCTAAAAATATCACTACTGTTGTTAAGCTGTACATGACTAATATGAGCAACAAGATGATGCCACATGTTTAAATTGTTTCCAGTCAGAGTTCTTCTAAAAGACACATTTAGAGGAACTCTATCAAAAACGGAAGCTATTGTTGCATGTTTCTTCCTTACAATATTGAAGAGGGATGGATATTGTTCCCTAAGTGTAAAATTCCCTAACCATTTATCCTCCCAAAACCGTATCTGGTTCCCATCATTCAGATGAAAAGATCCCATGTTTAGGAACTTGGACTTAACCTTCATAAGACCAGCCCAAAAATGTGAATCACCAGCCTTCTTCTCCACTTGCGAAATTGTTTGGTTCTTTAAATATTTATTCCTAAGAATAGTCTGCCAAATGCCCTCTTCATTTATCAGTTTAAAAATCCATTTGCTTAACAAACATTGGTTTTGTACCTCTAGGTTTTTTATTCCTAAGCCTCCAATTTTTTCTGGTTGGCAAAGAATACTCCATTTGGCCAATCTATATTTCTTTTTATGATCATCTGATTGCCAAAAGAACCGCGACCTAAAGTAATCTAATTTTTCAAGTACCCCTTTTGGAACTTCAAAAAAATATAACATAAACAAAGCCAAGCTTGTTAAGACAGAATTGATTAGAACCAAACAACCTCCCACTGACATGTGTTTCCCTTTCCAACTACTTAGTTTTTTTTTTCAAATTTCTCTTCGATCACCCGCCAATCCGCATTGCTTAATTTCCGAAAATGCATTGGAATGCCAAGATATCTAAAAGGATAATTCCCAGATTTGCACCCAAACAATTCAGCATATTGTTGTTCTATTTGTTTAGCCTCCCCGAAACAAAATATTTCACTTTTGTGAAAATTAATCTTAAGGCCCGACAACTGCTCAAAAGCGCACAAAAGCAACTTCAAATTTGTTGCTTTTCCTATGTCATTATCCATAAATAAAATGGTATCATCGGCATATTGCAAAATGGATAAACCTCTATCTACAAGGTGCGGTATGAGCCCAGTTATCTCACCTTCATTTTTAGCTCTGTTTATTAGGATGGCTAGCATGTCGACAACAATATTAAATAAATTGGTGATAACGGGTCCCCCTGTCTAAGGCCTTTTCGTGTCTGAAAATTTTGTCCTACTTGGTCATTTATTTTAACGTCAACATGACCACCTTGAACAAAATTTTCAATCCATTTACACCACTCTTGTGAGAATCCCTTCATCCTAAGAGTTTGCTGGACAAAACTCCATTTAACTTTATCATAAGCCTTCTCAATGTCTATTTTAAATATTACCCCATTTTGTTTCTTCCTGTGTAGCTCATGAATAGTTTCATGTAACACCACCACCCCTTCCATGATGTTTCTCCCTGGTAGGAAAGCGGTTTGTGTAGGACTAATTACTTTTTGAGCTACCGTCGAAATTCTATTTGTAGCAACCTTTGTGAAGATTTTGAAACTAACGTTCAACAAGCAGATGGGTCTGTACTGTTGGATTTTGACTGCCTCCCTACATTTAGGAAGCAAAATAATTGTTCCAAAATTAAGGCTATACAGAGGTAGATTCCCTTTGTGGAATTCTGAAAATAAGGCTAATAAATCACCCCTAATCGTGTCCCAAAAGGCCTGATAGAATTCCGCCGGGGAACCATCAGGCCCTGGAGCCTTATTATGTTCCATCTGAAAAATTGCCTCCCTCACTTCACTTTCGGTAAACTCCAATACTAGAATTTCATTTTCATGAGCAGAAACTTGTGGAATGTCGTCTCGACAAGTCTCATCGAGATTAAAATTATTAATCTCAGGAGGACCAAAGAGACCTTTGTAATAAGTCGTAATGAATTTTTTCAACTGTTCATCACCACTGATTATACGATCCCCATCCTGCAGCTGAAAGATTCTAGTTTTCCGATGTTTTCCATTTGCTACAAGTTGAAAGTATTTCGTATTTGAGTCACCCTCGAGCAACTCCTTCACTTTTGCTCTCTGGTACCACTTGATTTCCTCTTCTTTAAGCATTTCGGCTAATCTATTCTTTAGACAGCCCTTCAAATCTACCTCCTGTTGAGATAGGAGAGTAGTTTCTGCTTTCTTGTCAAGGCTATCAAGTTCGTCCAGAATACGCTTTTTTTTCTTTCTTATATGCACCACTTGTATTTTTAGCCCAGCCCCTCAAATATTGGCGAAGTTTTCTAATTTTGTTCTGCCATACTTCCATTGGGGTTGAGCCATTTGTTTCATTTTGCCATATTTCTTTTACCATCTCCATGAAACCATCACCAAGCAACCAACCCAACTCAAACTTGAATTGGTGTTGATTATAACTCGAAGATGAGTTTCCCGTATTGAGAAGTAAAGGCGTATGGTCAGAAATATCACGAGTGAGTGCAATGACAGTCGATAGTGGGAACTTTTGCTCCCACTCCGTCGTTATTAAAATTCTATCTAGCTTCTCATATGTTGGTGTCTGTAAAGAATTCGCCCAAGTGTAGCGCCTACCCGACATCTCTAGTTCACATAAGTTTAGACCATCAATTATAGCATTAAACAAGAAAGGCCAACGATGATCAAAATTACTATTATTTTTATCTAACGGGCTCCTCAGAATATTAAAATCGCCCCCAATTAAGAGAGGAAGGTGTTCGTGGCTACACATATGAACAAGTTCTGTTAAAAACACTTCTTTAAATTCTTGTTGTGCTGGACCGTAAACTACTACAAGTGCCCATTTGAAGCTATCATTTTTATTGCACAAATGGAACTTCACATAGTAGTCTCCTTCGTCGATTGCACCAATATCAAAAATGTCTAAATCAATACCGAGTAGAATCCCGCCCGATCGACCTTTAGGTTCTTTAGCATGCCAAAGATAATTTTTACCACTACACAGATTCTTCAGGAAAGGATTTGTAAAACATTTCCTATCCGTCTCCGAAATAGCGATAAAACTTAAATTATGTTCTTTAGTTAAATCTGAAAATAAATCTATGTTTTTTTTGGTCTTTAAACCCATCACTATTCGAAAACACACCCTTCATTGAGAACAACTGGGATGTTTAGATATACGTGATTCCTGAGTATTGTTTTTCTTGGAGGTTTTCTTTTTGGTTTTAGGACATGCTGTAGTATGATCATATAAATCACTGCTAACATCCATTACCTCCTCCATTATTTCTCCACATAGGTGACTTAAAATAAAAGTGTCAACTTCCTCCTCATCAGCCATGAGTTTCTCCTCTTTATCTAATATTTCAGTTTTCCAATCACCAGTACGGACATCATTAATCCTAGACTCCTCTACATTTTTCAGTTTACGAATAGAGCTACCAACACTAGTTACATTGACACCCTAGATTAATCCCTATGCCACTGAAACTAGAACTAATAAACTCATCTGAGAAATGTAAAAAGGAAGACGCATTGTCACCTTTTGCAGCGTGCATCTCCTCATCGAGTCCAGCTCGCAGCCTGGAGGCTCGGTCCAGCATCTCCTCATCGCAGCTACCTGCCCGGCGCTTGCTGCGACGCAGCTCGGAACCCGCGGCTTCTGGGATTGCCGCGAGTTGAGCTGGGCTTGCTGCAGCTGCCACCAGGCCGATGTTCATGGTCGCAGCCTCCTGCGCCTTCTCCTCTTGTCCGGCCTCATCCCGCGCACCCGCCTTCAGCCCGCTGCTCTGCAATCCGGGAATCTGCAGTACCACTTTCGGCCTTTCAACTGTACCAGAACCGGCAGCAGCTTGACGACCAACAGTACCATTGCCTGACCCTTTTGGTGCAGATTTGGGCGCGTCTTCACATTCTTTCCTTTTCCATCATTGCCCGGTGTATTGTTGTTGTGGCCATCATTGTTACCATCCTGGTTCCCATCATCGAAACCATCATCCATGTCCATTGGCTCAGGATTGTTTTCATCAATGTTTACTTCAACCCTGAATCGTAACTCATACAGGTAGTCCCCAATAACCACATCTACTATTTGAGGGATGAGGTTAGGATCCAGCACTAGCACCTGCAGCCGACTAATGTCGTGCGCTCGAGTAAACTTCATGTCAACAGCTTTGGACACTCCCAAGATTGAGCCAACTGCCCAAATAACCTGAAAATCACGGAGTTCTTTTGGCAGCCCTGTGAACTGCACCCACACCTTAGCCATAGCATATTTGACCTCATTGCCACCAGCACCGACCTCAATCCTCATGGTGGTATTTGGGAACTTGGTATGGACCATGCCCCATTCAACCATGCGCTGCAGCTCCGCACGAGAAGGAAATATAGTTCTGAATGTATTCCTCCCAGTCTCCTCAACGTTCCAGCGCCACCTGCCGGGTACCAGTCTTTCCATCTCCGAAGCAACATTGGCTGATGTTAAAGGCCCACCAGTAACTCTAATCACAGCAGTCTTGGATTCCACCTTATGCTTGAAGCTTTCAGGTGGCGTGATGTAGTAAAAGCCAAGGCCATCTACCGCATAGCCACAAGGGACGGCAAAAGGTGTCATCTTCTGATTTTCAGGCATGACTGACCGATAAATGGGACAACGGTCCATCGCGTGATCATGAGAATCACAGACTTCACAGTAAAGCTCCGCATCACAGTCCTTCATTGCGTGCCCTTTAACATGGCAACGATAACAGTATGGCACCTTTCCTCCCTTTGCTGCACCTTGCGCTGATGATTCTGGCTTGTCACTGTTTGCCGTGGGCTTCGACATGGTGTCGATTGCCTCCAGCTTGGTTGCGCCACTTGAATTGGGCATCACGGCTCCTGTGGCCTGACCGGCGTTGGCCTGCCCCGCTCCTCCTTGCATGATTGCAAAGGCTTGTTGGAGGAGTGCTGCTGCCTGGGCGGCCTGAGCAGTTGTCGCCGCGTTCCCGGCAGCTCCAAATTGACTTGTGAACGCTTGCTGAAGTAGCGCCCCCCCCGCCACGTTCTGCATCTGCCCAGCATGTGCAGCGGGCGGCCCCCCATGCCCGCCATGGCCATTCCTTCCGCCAAAACCACGGCCAGTGGTTCGAGCGCCGCTGTAGCGCCCCCTGCCGCAGCCATCATATCCACCTCCATAACCGGGGTGGAAGGTGGGCTGTTGGAAACCGCCGCGACCGATCATGCCGCTTTGGCCAGGCCCCCTCCCGTTCCCTCGGTTCGCATCGCTGCCACGATGAGCGCCATTGCCGCCGTTGTTCTCCATCGCCAAGCGAGCAACTTCAGCGTAGGTCGTCACGTGTTTGCGAAAAGTGGTGGCGTGAGGAGCTCTAGGGTTTCTCGATGCAGTGCCGGTACGAGAAAATAGTGAAGCCAACCCTTGTGTAGGCCGATACGGCACCTTTGGGCTCAGCCATATTTTCTTTGGGCCTTTACTCGGACTGGGTCCAAGTTCAGTCCGATTCGAATTTGATTTCGTTTGAAAACTTTGAACTTCCGAATCCCCCGATGCCCGCCCGAGATTCCCGCTCGCCGCGGATCTCACACTGTTCACCATCTCCGACTCCGGCGATCGCCGGCGCGAAGAGGAAGAATGGGCCCGGGGACAGCGTGTGTTCGAATTGAAACGGGGTGAAGGAGAGGAACGACATACCTTTGCCTTGGCCAGAGCATCTCCAAGTGTCCTTGGAGGCGACACTCTAGGCGCCGGGAGTGGACCTCGCCATGGTTTGCACAAACGCGCTTCTTTCTTATGCTTGACGACCGCGTCGATGATCTTCTTTGCCATGGTACCCTCCCGCGTCGATTCCTCAGAAGCCACATCGTCCAGCTCCTTCTCAGCCACGATCAATTGTGGGATCGAGAATCCCAGCACTTGCGCTTGCTTGACGAGTTCCGGCGTGTTGATCGAGTCCACGGACTCATCCTCGTCGGAATCCGACTCTGTATCACTTCCCAGGGCCCAGAATCGGGAGCCGATGTGATCCTCGACGCCATGGACGTGCAGACCAGACCTCGACGTGGTCGAGGCCCGATCCAAGTCTTCCGCGGCGAGGAACCTGGCCTCCTCCGAGAGCTTTGCCCCAGCGGACGACACCCCCTCGTCCGGCCGAGCCGCCGGAGCCAGGGTCAGTCGCCGCAGCCGAAGTCGTTCTCTCATCGCTCTCACATCGCTCTTGTCTGTCAAACCGTCAGAGAATAGAGCTTATTCTTGATATGTCACCTTCCTCATGGTCGGGAGGCTTAGAACCGTGCCTCGATGTTGATGTGCGGTACGACAACTGTGTAGGGCTACATTTTTGCCTAGATTTTGTTGCGGTAATGTTGTTTGGCTTCAAAATCCGGTGCCTTTGCTTGATCTTGTGCTCTGTCCGTGGTGCGGTAGGACTAGGAGTACAACCTATTCGTTCTTGATCTATTGCCTTTGTGTTCATGCTGTTTGGGTTGAAATCTGTTGTCTTTGATATAAATCCGGTTCCTTTAATTGTTCTGCCATGTCTAGATGTAGCCAAGGTGACATCTTTAGGTGTCTGATTAGGTTAGAAGTGTACTTTGTACTGCAAGAAATGCTTTAAAGGTCACATTTTTAATGTGAATCCTGCTCCTATACCGTGTTTTATAAAAAAAAAAATGGGAAAGCGTAAAGGTTTTAATGGGTCAAGCCGTTGCCTCTTGTTGAGTTTGGGGTGCCATTTTTTGGGATAAGGAAGCTTGAGCCTGCAGCGCCTGTCTGAAGACCATGGCCTTTCGCCAATCACCATCACCGACACCTCTACCGTGCTTTGACATTGTGTCAGCAATTAGCTGGCCTTGCTGTTTTCTCGGTGGAAATGGGCTCCATAAGGATTGATGGAATTGAGACGGCCCCGAAATGACATCGGGTCAAGGAGGCGGGTTGGAATTTCCATGGAAACGTGAATGATGAAAAAAAAAAGTAGCGCGACTCCGAATATTCAGCCAAAAAGCCCACCCAAAACCTGTCACCTCCTCTTTCCTAAAACTCAACCGACACTCTTTCTACTTGCTCATCTCACGTCGCCGACGCACCACATGTTTCACCACCAGTTGCCATTTCCTAGATCCACCAGCCACCACGTCTCCTCTGCCTCGTCCACCCTCGCCCACGATTGCCAGCCACCCGTGTCTCGGTTAGACTGATGTCTTCCAGCCATCTTTAGCTCCCTGCTATATTATTGTTCGCCACTGGCCTCTTTTGACCATGGCGATGGGCCAGCCTGCCAATCTCACCCTTGTCCTTGCCAATGTCGACGCCCTCATCTACCGCAGGACCCGACGAGGATCGGGGATCCATAGGGGATAGGGAATGGTTTCGCTGTGATAAACAAAATGGGGATTATTTGGGGCATTGGCGAGTGCAACCTAGGCAGGGATAGGGGCTCATTCTCCCGTGCCAGCCCGTTCCATTGCCGGATGGAACCATAATGAGGTATCAACATTTTCTTACCTAGTTACCTTTCGTGCCTCAGCTCTATAATTGAAAACACGCAAAGGCTATAATTATAATATAGATCACCACAATGGTTTACTGTTTATACATGTAAGAAGGAAGATATGTAGGAGATTCAGCAAATAATAAGTTCTTAACACACTACCTTTATGTGACAAGTGCGAAACACACACAAGGTGCAGCAACACAAAGTTCATTGAGGCAAGATTCACACACACCAAACGTGCCAATTACCTACGGGATTATCATGTGGAACTATAAGCAAAGTGATAGGGTGCAATAATTACTATGATGGATCATGTTATGTCATGCACATACCCTTGGTCTATTAACTTGTGAACTGGTATATGAAGCAACATCATAGTACTGATCAATTATGATTTTTTTTAAACATATCAAATTCGGGTGTGAGGCGGCAACATTGAGTGGGAGGGAGCAGCAGGGACTTCCAATGGTGCAATCTAGAGGGAGAGGGAGGCTGCGCATTGAGGATGAGGACTGTCCGTCTCTACCGTGTGACGTTTCGTAGCACCAAATCCTTTTGTTCCCCGATTCTATCCCTGCTCTGCCCTATGCGTTCGCTTAGAGTCAGCGTTATTTCCCTTTGTATCAACATGGAAATTGCAGAATAAAAAATTCAGAACGAAGATAGATTGATGCCAATATTGGGGCGGGTCTTCCACACTGACCGAAAAGTGAAGGGGGCGGCGGCCTGCTAATTAGATCTGAGGAAGGGTTTAGGAACTAGGGGAACGGGAGGTGCGGGTGAGGCACACAACAGTTACGGCCCAAAAAAGTTAGGGATTAATCAGCAGAGCACTTGAACAAAAATTAGGACAAGAAAAAACTAAAAAAAGCACAATCTGTATGTGATATTAGAAACATAATAATATATGACTGACATTACTTAGGGACACAAATGATTGTATCACACAAAAAATCCATATCATGCCTAAACACGGCCCATTGAGGATGAGGACTGTCCGACTGTACCGCGTGACGTTTCGTATCAGCATCCTTTGTTCCCCAGTTCTATCCCAGCTCTACCCTATGCATCTGCTCAGAGTCGGCGTTATTTTCCTTTGGATCGACATGGAAATTGTAGAATAAAGAATTTAGGATGAAGAAAAATTGATGCAATATGGGGATGGGTCTTGCACGCTGACCGAAAAGTGGAGGGGGCGTCGGCCTGCCAGATAGATCCGAGGAAGGATTCGGGAACTGGGGGGAGGGGAGGTTTGGGTGGGGCGCACAACAGTTACATCCCACCAAAGTTACGGATTAATCATCAGAGCACTTGAATGAAAATTAGAACAAGAAAAACTCGAAAAAAGCACGATATGTATGTGATTAAGAGTAGATAATAATGTGTGAATGACATTACTTAGAGACATAAATGATGATATAACACAATGAATCCATATCATGCCTAGATATGCCCCATTTGTAAGGAAATATATACTTCTAAAAAGGGCAAGCCTTCACAACTACACCTTGTGTAATACGAAATGCAATAAAGAAAAAAAAAGAGTGAAAAAAGTATAACAACCACAACACCTCGAACATTGCATTTGTTTAAGTTCTATATCTCAGAGATACGAGGAGCACAGTTGCAAGCTACTATATATAGGGCCCCATAGCAATATCTCATCCAAGGTAACTATTCGTTCCTCAAGTTCCTTGTCATAGATGTTAGCCTTTTGTTCACCTTGCTGATACAAGTGTCCTCTTTGCTGCGTGCGGGTAGGAAACACGCTCAGAGTCCACAACCTGCTCCATAACATGGCAGCGGCGGAAGTTGGTGGGCTCGCGGCACACAACAAGGCACTTGCCGGTCGCCGCCAACAGCTTGACGGTGAGAACACGAACACAACGTGCCCCACGCCGCACTAAACAAATGTGGATTGAAACTATTAGCAATACGATAATCGATCTGATCAAGTTTCATCAGGAAGAAAGAATGGAGAACATAAGACCATGACTTAAGATGAAAATGGGAGGCTTCAATGGAGGAAGCATGCGAGGAAATCGGTGTGTTCCACCATCATGTCCCCAACTAACGACAACACTGATGCCGACAGCAACCGCGTGGGCTCGACGTCCTCATCTGCTTCGTCTTCCGCATGCTGCTCTTATTCATCCACGCCCATTTCAGCATCAATTTCGTCATCACCATGTAGGAATTTGAGGACCCATACGACAACAACGCCATCAGTTGCAGCGGCGGCGGTGACAGCAACAGCAATGACAATGACCTGTCCTAGCTAGCAAGCGAGCGAGCCCAAATCCTTTTTCCAAACTATAGCCCAGATTCTCTATTGGGAAAATGGACTTTAAGAACAATGCCAAAGATGGAATCATATCGTGGACACAATGCATTCCAATTTTGTCGCTTGATAAAACTACAAAATGTGTGGCAGTCAACATTCGATGAGAAGTGGTTTGTGCGACAACTAGGCTTAGAGAGCAGGCAGTGGGTTTATGTTGGAGTGAACTGGAATATAACACACAAGATAGAGTATTGTGTTATGACGTGGAGACCGGGTAAGGCAGAAGACACAGGATAGGAATAAGACAAATCTTCTATCCCTGTTCTGCCCTGCGCGTCCAACATAAATGTATAGGATGCGTATTTGCTGGGTTGGGCCATGCATTTTCTCCCTACTATTGGATGAATCCATATCAGATGAGTGGGAATGCCACATCATTGATGTATCAAAAAAGGCATGCTCATGTGTGTACTATCATTGACAAGGATGGCTTCGACATGTGTGAGATTATCAGGATGGCGACCCAAGTTGAAAGTTTAAGCATAAGAAAGGATTCAATGATATTGTGCACCTGAATGGCTTTGCATTCCAATTTTGCCACTTGATGGAATTACGAAATGTGTGGGAGTCAAAGTTCCATGCGAAGTTTTTTGTGCGACAACTACTCTTAGAGAGCGGCCGGTGTGTTTATGCCTGAGTGAAATAGAATATAAGACACCAGATAGAGTATTGCATTATGACATTTTGAGAGTGTGAGGTGGAAGACACAGAAAAGTAACAAGACCATGCGTACCGTGTGGCCGCCGATGGGTGGGGGTG